>CM041727.1:22588168-22789688 GCA_023373845.1 Nibea coibor
AGCTATGGGAGAGAGGTGTGTGTGTGTGTGGGGGGGGGGGGTGTTAATCTTGAGTTAATCACTATCTCCTTTTAAAACACAGTAACGTGCTGGAGCTGGGACAGAGACAGACACATGTACACGAGTTTGGACGCTCACGGCTGCTGGCAGCACTGGGGAAGCAGACACGCCTGTGAACGACACCGACTGAGCTGATGTGTGCAGTGAATAAAAATAAACATATTAAAGTCATCACTGGTCGAGTCTTACCTGCCGAGAACCTACAGTTGCATCGGACCACGCCACATTGGCGCCCACCGTGTTTCGGCAGGAAAAAAAGGCAAGGGATGACAGAGCCACAGCAACAGATTATGTCTCTGACACAAATGCTGACGGAGAGCCATGAACCGGCGGCGTCTCCGGCCCCCTTGCTCAGCGGGCTCACGTTCCATAAAATATCTGAACACGACAATAGGTTTTGGGGAGCCAGGCTGGGACCTGCTGACCGGCCACTCGTCTTCGACCAGCAGCTGAAGGACGCAGATTTGATTTGACTTTACTACTATGTTTACGGCTGATAGTAACTTGCGCCAAACCACATGGAATGTGAATTGTCTGGGGCCCCTCAAAAGAGGAATAAGATACTTCCATAACAATCCCCTCTTATTGATCATAAGATCAATACTAACTACCAAATACTAATAATTACCAAATTTAGAGACCAACAGGGAGCACAGAATGTCAGAATGGCATCGACACAAACATCACAAAACATTTGTAACCACACAGAAATCAGGAGTATTTGAACTCAAAAGTATTCAGAAGGACATCAATAGAAATTATCTTTCAAACAAAACAGTCGGTTTAGATTCATTCATACAATCAGTGAGAAACTTTAAGGACCCCTCTTATGTACCCCCTCATCCCATTCCCATGGTGTGTGAGTTCCACTTTCAGGTCAAAAATGGCCTTTAAGTGAGGGAAGATCCCCTACAACACCAAAGTGTTAAAGGAGATCATCAGGGAGGTCACAGATCACGTGCAAATATACCACTAGGAGAGGAGAAAGATCAAATTTATTATCTCACCTAACAGATACAACCCAAGCAATTAGAAGGGGTTCTAGGATAAATTTCCTTTTTTTAAAATCAATCACAACAATCTTCAGTGCAAGGTATGCAAGATTTGCAAGATATTGCAAAATCTTCAACCCATGCACATTATGTACAGTAGAGGGTCACCACCATGGAGAGGTTACTAGCACATACGATGCATGGTGACATGGAATCCATCTTCGTAGCATAATCAGCAACAGTCGATATCCATCAGTTGCATATCATCATAACATAACTGTAACATTTCAATATAATCATAATACCATATTACTGTGAAAACTTGTGAAATCTTTTGGAGTATTTTTAAAACTCATTCTTAACAGTGCAATCCCTAAATTGGACACACATTTTATTCAACAATAATCATATAAAAAGCTAGAGACATCACAATAAAGTTATTAGCTGAATTTTTTCTGAAAATAGAAAAGTATGTTTCTTCAACTTTATTTTGCACAAACATTTCATATTCTGCTCTGGAGAATGGAATCAGGTTGGTCATTGGAGAGTGTATAGAAGAAGGCATATCTAGCAGTTTTAACAGTCACTGTGATTACCATCACTCTGTTTAGTGAAACACGACAGCTCCAGATGCTCAGTCAAAGGTACAGCAGCTGTGAAAGTTACCTTCATTACCTCGGTGCACTCAGCCCTGCCTTAATTAGAGCTTTACTGTCCACTGTCCACGACCATTTACATAAAGAGAAAGTCAGGGGGTGAGCAATATGACAGTCACACCTCATCATATTTTCATCACATCTATCAATTGATAGTCAAACATAACCGGGTTAATAGTTTGGTTAGTTTGGTTAATAGGCTAGTAGTTAATAGTTAGGTTTGGTTAGAGCGCAGAAAATACAAGTCCTTGTTGTCACCAACACCTGGTTCCATCTGAGAGACAAAAAGACATTTAGACATTTGATTAACAAAAAATTCCCTTCATTAAAAGGATGAATTGGTTCCTCCGATGGTTTCGGAAGCCTTTCAGACACCTGTAATGATAAAATTCAAAATGTCAGTTAATCATTTTACATATTCAGTCATAAACTCATCTGTCCAAAGCAGAGAAGTTTTTTGTTTGGTGTCAGAGGTTGACTTGTTCCTGTGGACATTAGTCTCCCTATTAACACCCCAATCATAAGGACTCAGTCCTGTTGTTGCACTTGGTGTGCTTTGAATGCAATACAGCACAATAGGCAGTGCATCAGGCCATTTCAGACCTTTTGTTAGTACTGTTTTGGTCAACCGTTCTTTGATAATAGCGTTTTCAACTTGATCAGAACTTTGTGGGTGATACAAAACATGCAACTGCAACTTGAAACTTGAAACTAAAATTTCTGACAAATCCTGCATGATTTTTTTATCCAAAAACTGTATTTTTTATCACTGTTATATTCTGTGGCATCCCAAACCTGGGGATTACCTCCTTTAGCAGACACTTAAGAACTGTCCTAGTGTCTCCTTTCCTTGTCATTATGATTGCACATCTCTGTGATAAACATCTTTTGATATATATCTAGATACATACGATACAATTCAAAACAATATACTTTTATTACAGACCGATTCGATACGAATCGATACAGCGTAAGAACAACACGATTTGCTTCTATGGTTAATATTTACTGTAGATATTTTATAAAATAGAGAAACCAATTCTATGAATTCTATGTGCAGCCTATTTACAAATGCACAAAAAAACCTGACAGAGGTTCCAGATGGTCATACTTCACTGTGCTCTTCTTCCATCTGCTCTGTTGGCACATCATACAACTATCTAGAAAAAATTGTGAAACTAGTGTAATGCACAAACCACTCTAAGCAAATAACATAATTTATCACCCCTCTTCTGACATGTGTTGGGCCATGTGCAACACATGTAGGAGAACTCGCATAACCAATGACAGTGTAATGACCCACCCAGCATGGGATCAAAACTGGAGCATCTGCGCTAACATTCAGCTACATAAGAGCTTTAGTTACATTGGACTCATCCAATGCCACATTATTAGTACATTTTTGACTGTGTCACCGAGCTGCGTTTTCATTTTAAGCCTTGGTTTGTTAAGTTTAACATGTGAGAACTCATCTGTCAGAGTCTCAATGACTGGAAATACGGTTTGACCAGAGATCCTTGCTGCATGATAGCAATTACCATCTATTTAATTTTTAGTGGCTAAAAAGACATGCTAATTGCTAACATTAGCAGCCTATGCTTAAATTAGTGGCTAGTGCATCATGCTAATTGCTAACATTAGCGACGAATGCTAATCTTAAGTGGCTAGAAATTAGTGGTAGCATTAGTGGCAGCACAGCATTAGCATGTTAGCAGTTAGCATGTTAGCATTAGCATGGGCATCTATTTCATTTTTAGTGCCTAAAAAGCAAGCTCATTGCTAACATTAGCAGCCTATGCTTAAATTAGTGGCTAGCTCATCATGCTAATTGCTAACATTAGCAGAGGCTCACCTAAAACAATATCAACAATAATAATTATTGATAATAATAATAATAATTTATTATTATTATTATTATTATTATTATTATTATTATTATTATTGTTATTATTATTATTATTATTATTAGTAGTAGTATTATTGTTATAATAATAATAATAATAATAATAATAATAATAATAATAACAACAACAATAACAATAACAATAATTATTATTATTATTATTATTATAATGAGTAGAGAAATAACTTACTGATATCTCTCTTACACCTTTTCTTTGGATATTACTAACTACACTTCTTCCCCGGAGTTTCTGTGCTTTCTCGTCCAGCAGGTTCTCATGGATCGTGGCTGCCGCCGTGGTCTGCTGCTGACGTCCACCCTATATAGCATTATATGTCATATATAGTCATTATTGCTACCATCCCCACTACAGCTTAGTTGGTTAATGACTTATTCCTGCTGTGCATCTGTGTTCCACTGCTACTGCAATCACCTTACCATCTATTGTAATTCATTGTAATTGTACAATATGTTTGTGTTGATTGTTCTGTACATGTGACATCCATTGCACGTCTGTCCGTCCTGGAAGAGGGATCCCTCCTCTGTGGCTCTTCCTGAGGTTTCTTCCACATTTTTTTCCCTGTTAAAGGGTTTTTTGTGGGCAAGTTTTTCCTCACTGGAACCGAGGGTCTAAGGACAGAGGGTGTCACTCCCTGTACAGATTGTAAAAGCCCTCTGAGGCAAAATGTGTTTTGTGACTTTGGGCTATACAAATAAAATTTGATTTGATTTAATTGAAATAGTAAAACTATTACTAAAAATAATAGTAATAGTAATAGTAGTAACTAAAAATAAATCTCCTAAACAACTTTAGACTTGCTCAAAACTATCAAACATTCAATCATTTTCAGGATTTTAACCCTTTAAATGCCAGTTTAACTATTTGAAGGATTCGTTATTTTTTTTACAAAAAAAACCCCACAAAAAATAATTATTTTCCATATAACTAATAGTAGGGGCATGGAGTTTTGGTGGTGAATAGAGTCTTGGATATGTCAAAGCCACTAAATTGATTTGATTGCATTAGTATTTTTCATGCAATATCAAATACTTCCTTTCAACACCCTTCGGGTGGCCCAAATGGCCCATTGAGTTCCATTCAAACCACATTTTTTAATCTCACTGTCAACCATGCATTCTGGGATGTTAGCGTTTCATTTTGAAGAAAAGTCATATTTGACATTTTCACTGTATTCCACCAGATTCAATCATTTTCACATTGTAGGCCGATGCATGAAATTCTTGTATATTAGCCAGTTATATTATGCAGCTGTGTGACCACTTGGGGGTCCAAGAGTGTTTTGTATTAATGTATGAGGATTTTAGAGTGTTTTTTGGACAAAGGCTGTTGAAAGTAATTTTATTGAAGGATGGTACAAGAGTTCACATAATCAATTCATAATGAGCACTATGACTGGAGTTGAAGTTTATTCTGAGTTCATTTAGAGTGTGTGAAACATATTAATCAAGTTGAAAATTATTTGAGAAAGTTTATGAGAATGTGCTACAACAAAATAATGTGATGATTGTTGTTACAATACATATTTAAAACACTTTTTCTTTGCAGTAGAAAGAACCTATATCCTATGACAATTTAAGTAAAAAGGTTACTTTAAAAACGTTGCACAGAGCTAACTTCAACAATATAATCCTTGAAGAGGGAGAGCAGAGCTTTGTTTTTGGCTTTACTATCTGCACTTCCTCATCACTAAGGTCTGTGTAAGGCCCCTCCTCTCTGGGTCTGCACATTTCTCCAAATCATCCACATACTCAGTAAGATCAGTGTATCCAAATTCACACTACCAGAGTTGATTTCAACACTTTTGAAGTG
Source organism: Nibea coibor (assembly GCA_023373845.1). NCBI lineage: Eukaryota > Metazoa > Chordata > Actinopteri > Sciaenidae > Nibea > Nibea coibor. The sequence continues at coordinate 22,593,611 of CM041727.1, forward strand.
TCTGTATGAGTCCACGAGTGTTAATTTAATTCTTTTTGCAGTGTTGGTACCTTAAAACTAATTTGGTGTCATTTATAAAGCTCTGCTTTGTGACTTAGCTTCTAGTTCCGGCATAACAGGCATTAACACATTCGGCACTTATATCAATTACCTTTTGTTAAATCGCTGGATTCAAAGTTGCAGCTTTTGTCACTCACTCTCACACCACATCTTTTTACTGGCCACAGTCGACCACACTTGCATAAATTCTTAGATGCATCTGGAATCCCAGCACGGATTTCTAACATTAGGGTTAACATTTATCTCAGCCATTTATGGCTTTTCTTTCTCAAGTGTTCCCTCATACGGCCACATGCCATTCATCCATTCACACAAAAGAGAAGTGAACCGGTGATTCCAGCTGGTATTTGTGGAGAAAACTTCAGCTTAAATTGTGATGCCTGGTCAGATGTGTGTGTGTGTGTGTTTTAGTGTACTGCTCATCAATGACAGGTTAATCATCTAATTTCACATTGGTTATTAGATTTTTTACATAAAAATATTTTGTCTTTGACTTAGCTTTTGCTGAGTCAGTTTGCATGTTTTCAGATTTGTCTGCTGTTTTGGACAGATTGTTACCTATGCTTGCTTGTGCATGAAGACATTACACATAGAGACAAACAGATTTCAATCCACAATACAGCAGCATCAAAGGTCTCCACACCTTTCTAGCTACAGCAGTACTGGTCTGAGGTGAAAGGACGAAAAACTCAGTTCTTTTTCGCCCCCAGTGTATACACAATTAAGAACGTTTCCCACAGGACACAGAGTAGATGATCCCCGATCTTAATTTAAACTCCCCCAAACTTTCAGCATTTTAAACCTCAGGTGGGTCTCTCTGTGCCGAGTGCAGCCCGAAACTGCCCCCGAAACCACCAGCCACGTAGTGGCCACGCGGGTCCAACCCGCCCCCCTTCAGATCCACACACTGTACACTGCTCTGTAATCAGTTCTTGTTACAGCTCCTTTTTTGTTTTTAAAGTTGTTTTACACCATTGTCAGTATTGTTAATTTCTCACTTTAAATCAAAATTCCAATTAAACATCTAACTGGGTTGTTTGTATGACACATACTGTACGTTCCAAACAACGCCAGAGGTTTCAGCCAGGACATTGTCCCCAAGAAGCTCCTGGCCCCATTAGTAGGTCTTAGATGTTTTTATATTCCAGGCAAATTAAATACGCACATAGTTTTTTATGATTTCATCAAACACAGACAAATGTAAACTTTGCACTTACCACATCTTTGTTCTGTTCGTAAAAAAGGTCAATGGTGAGGTCAGGAAGGAAGAAAGTGTTCAGGAGCCTCTATAGACTCTCTCTCAAAGTACATCAGAAGTGCCTGAGTCGGTCTCACATTCTGCCCAACTCATGCTGCTGGATAGACTTTACACCCCAAGATAACACCACAAATAGTATACGCCCAGAATTAGGTAAAAGAGAATGCTTTTACCATGGATGGTGTCTTCGTCAACATATTTAGTCCGGAGACACAGATGTCTGTTTATGCAGACTGGAATGTCAATGGCAAGCTGTCTATTATGTCTAAGCATGCAGCAGTCCTTCCATTCATACTTTACTTATTATATTCCATTTAAAAGTACATATGTGTTACTCAGAACGCTACAGGAATACAAAATTCCATAACAGTGCTCTTCCCTCAGTCTTGTGGATATATGGTGGCTGTTTAACCATGCATTAAAAAACACTGGTTTTAAATGCTGATAAATCCAAATTAATGTTTTTTTTCAAATTCATCTGTTCCCGTGGAAAATATCCCTTCAATCACAACTGCCCGGGATGAAACTCTACAGCTAGTCACCAGCTATAAGTACCTGGGTTTCACTATTGATGAGGAGCTCTCTTTTAAACTACAGGTCAAAAATTTGATATCAAAATTAAGGGCAAAGCTTGGTTTTTATTACAGAAACAAATCATGTTTTTCTCTCAGAGCTCAGAAGCTTCTAATATCAGCCACTCTCCTGTCTGTACTTGATTATGGCAATGTTGTATATATGTCTGCATCATCCAGCTGCCTTCTTCCCCTGACTCCTGTGTATCATTGTGCTCTACGGTTCATCACTGGTTGTCGCCACCTCACCCATCACTGTGAACTATACACAAAAGATGGCATGCCCTCCTTGCAGATGAGACGCTACACACACTGGATGTCTCTGGTGTATAGGACTCTTCTTGGCTTACTTCCCGCATTTTTATGCACTTTATGCACTTATGGGACTGATTACCAGCAAGGTGTCACACAGGGATCTGCAAAAATGGGCTTTGTTGTGCTGAGGGATTTAGCAGTGACAGGTGGGCTACCTATGGTAACACATCAGTTGGACCTCATTAACTCGCAGTGTGGTATGATTTAAAAAAAAAAAAAATTAAAGATTTAAAAAAGGGACAACGTAATGATAAATCATTAAGATCGTTTAAAAAAAAACATTTAAAACCACCAAAACGAACGTAACAGAGAGTAATACAAACACTGACGTGCGCATGAGGCCGTCTTGGTTGGACGCATCTCTAACAACGAGAAGTCTGACTACAGGCAGGAGGTGGAAGACTTGGAGGGTTGGTGTAGAGAAAACAACATCTGCGTCAACATGAAGAAGACCAAGGAGATGATCGTGGACTTCAAAAGGGGCAGACACCTCCCCTGCACACTGGAAGGACAGCGGTGTAAATGGTCTCCAGCTTCAGGTACCTGGGCGTGCACATCTCTGATGACCTCACCTGGAGCACCAACACTTCCTATCTGGTTAGGAAGGCACACCAGCGCCACTACTTCCTCAGGAGGCTGAAGTGCGCTGGACTTAGGAACCCAGTCCTGACCTCCTTCTATAGATGTGTGGTGGAAAGCATCATGTGCTCCTGCATCACTGTGTGGCACGGCAACTGCTCTGCAGCAGAGAAGAAGGCTCTGCAGAGGATGGTTAAAGCTGCACAGAGGACTGTGGAATGCAGCCTATCCACCACCACAGACATTTACACCTCCAGATTCAGGAAAGGCCTCCTGCATCATGAAGAACCCCACTCACCATGCACACACTCTGTTTGTCCCACTCTCCTCAGGCAGGAGGTTGCGGAACATTAAGAGCAGGACCACCAGACTGAAGAACAGCTTCTTCCCAGAAGCTGTGAGACGTTGAACTCTGGAGGACCCCTTCAGACATTTCTGAAGTGGGTGAAACTATTATACAATGCACCTCAGGCTGCTGTTCAAAATAATGGGCTGGCCTCCTTTTATTTCACTCAGCCGTGGGACCCAACAATGTTCACCACTTTCTCCTCTATTAATTTGCCTAGCAATAGAACCCCTGGCTGCAGCAATTCGTAAGAACCCTGATATCCCTGGTATTACGATTGGAGGCGATACACATAAACTTTTGCTTTATGCTGATGATATTCTAGTCTTAATCACAAACCCAGACAAAGCCGTTCCCACTCTATTCTGAATTATAAAGTCATTCTCAAGCTTTTCTGGCTATTGGAGACCCTCCTGCTGACCTCAAATTGCCCTAAATCATTATTCCTAGCCATTCTTTCCAGTGTTTAATTCTCAAGGGAATTAAATACTTAGGAATACTTACTCCTAGACAACTTAATGATATAGTCTAATATAATTTGGACCCGCTTCTAGAAAAAACAACAAAAAAAAAAAAAAAAACAGATATGCAAAGGTGGTGGGGCAAGGTTTATATTATCAAGATGAACTGCACTCCCAATATAAATTATATTCTTCAGTCTCTTCCCCTGGATATCTCTACAAAGTACTTTAAACAATTTGATGTACTTTGTAAAAAGTAGTTTTTTGGAACGGCAAAAAGTCTAGAATGCATCTGAGAAAACTACAAAAACCGATATGGTTTGGGTCTTCCAAATATGCCGTTTTATTCCTATACCTTTATTACTATGTCCAGAAAGAGCTCCTCCATGGTACTTAATGGAACAGTAAATCTGCACATTCCCCCATTTCTGTTCTTGTCTGCCAGAAGGCCACCATATACTTGATCTCATCCCATCCTAACACATTTACAGGAAATCTGGAGGAAGGTAGCCCATATTAATAAAATGAACCTGTATTTAACTATGTCTTCTGGCATTTGGGACAATGTTAAACTCCTAATTGGTAAATCTTTGGTACTTTAGAAAGAGCGGGTGAATAAAAGGATTCATACTGAGTCATTTATATGAAGGAGGCATACTTAAGTCTTTTGGCAACCTGGTTGAGCATTTTGATCTCTCTAATAATCAATTTTGGAGGTACCTTGAATTAAGACATCTTATGGTTATCATTTTTGTCTCACCACAAGCCTCTTCCCAGGGCCTGGACCTTTTAAATTCATTTTTACGCATTGCAGAGGCAGGACATGAGGCTTCCCAATTTTATTCTATAAAATATATTCTATAATATCACCAGAGCTCTAAAAGCAACATGGGGAAAAGATTGGGAAACTCTATGACGAACAGGACTGCGATAAAATTATTGGTATTACTAAACATGTCTCCAGAGACATCAGAATAAAACTAATACAGTTCAAAAACTCTAGCAGGTTATTTAGACTGGGGATTAAAGACTCCTCAGATTCCTGGAGATATAATGGGCTGTTAGGGGACCTAGTTCATGCCCAAAGGTACAGGCTTTTTGGACCAGGATCCATAAGTATGTCAGAAATAGCGGGGACAGACTACAAACTCTGTCCTGAACTGAGTTATCTTGAAGTTATCAACCACATGGTAAAACACCATAGCTAACTTGGTCCAGTCAAGCATCATGACTGGCAAACAGATTGTAGCGGGAAAATGCTGGGGGTGCCAGTCAGCGTTAAGTCTGATAAAGCAAGACAAACAGAACAAAGATAATTCAGTCATCTCACACAAAATAATAACCAGGCAGATCAGCACAGCAATAATACACAATGCAATCAACACACACCAGCAAGGCGATTTTCACAATGTGTATTTTCACAAGGCTTAACAACAGTGCAAACAAAAGTTCAGTTCATTCCTTTTGGGTAACGTCCGTTCCAGGTTTTCGCAATCCCACAGTTCAGTTGAGTTCAGTGCAGTGCAGTCCACAGGTACAGTCGAATAGTCAAATAGCTCGTAAGTCCTTTCCTAACCACTTTTCCTTGACCTCGAATAGGAAAGATGTGAAGGAAAATTTGTAAGGAGTTAGGAGAAGACGACTGCTCTTACACTTGACTACGTCATTATGCGATGGTGAATGTTATTGACGTAACCTGTGGTAAAACCTAGATACTCCCTGTGCGCTCATGTAGTTAAATGCAGGAAATACAAACGTGGAAAACCTGGTAAAAATGTTCAAAAAATTCAAATAATAAATGAATATTGTCCACCTGTCACAGAGGTCACATAAAGTGTTTGTTGTCACCCTCCTGTCCACTCATATAGAAACATATTAACAAGTTATGGCAAAGATATGATTAATCAGCAGCAGTAACTTCATGATGATCTGCATGTCACAGTTACAAATCATTTGTACTCTGTGTGAATGCAGCTCCACAGTCAACAACAGAACACACTTCATGATCAGAGTGTTTACATCCGGTGTATCCTATGCTCAAGGAGATAATAAAGGAAGCATTGAAGCTCCTTTCCTTAAAAGTTAGAGAATTCAAACAGCTCTTATCATGGCAGACATGTTAATACTTCCGGGTCATTTCACTCAGTTAGGAAGCTTCCTAAGGAAAACTGACTATTCGACCGCACCCCACAGCATGCGCCACCACAAACAGCAACTCAAAAGTCCGCTTTGGGTTTTACCGGATATCACAAAAAATAAGGAAATAAACAAAAATAAACCAGTGTCTCTCGCGGCGGTGCAGCAAACAATACAGGAAGAAAGCAAAAATGCACAACGGCTACTCACTGTACCGAAGTTTTTAGTAAGTACGTACGCCAGTCAGTCAGTCGGTCGGACTTCTTCCACCGGAACCGGCACCTCCAGACTCTTAAACAGCTGATCCCAATCAAAGAAATACACAATCCAACCAGCGGGTCGACGGGACTCCAGCAACGCAGATATAAGACAAAAGACGTGGACTTAAACGCACGCTTAACGACGCTATCGCTGTTTTCCCTCACGACTGTCCGTGGATTCTTCTCTTCCTACCTCTCTGTTCACCGGTGACTTGAACTCATCCTAAATACTTGGATTCAAACTGCGCGGGATGCGGTGGTTTATTTCCATTGGAGTAGGAGCCGAATGTGGGTGGGTGACGGAGGACGCCATGAATGGAGGTGGGTTTTAATGAAAGGGTGTGTAGCCATGTGATTCTGACTGTGCAGCACCACAAGATAATAATGAGAAAGTGGAAAGATGCTTTAGGCCCATTATTTCAGGAATGGGTTTCAGAATTGGGTACAGTGGTCGCATTTCATAAAATATTATACAGTCTGATGAATGAGGTAGAGAAGTGCAATGAAAAATGGAGTAAGTTTCTGCAATTTCACTCATTACATACGATTTAATTGGGATAATTCCCTTCTCTCTTCTCTTCACTCTTTTCTATCCTACTATTGTTAAGTTGTATTCCATCTATCTGTGTCAACCTCTGTCTCAACAAATTATCTGTACGTGCAACATACGTGTGTATTGTATTGATTGCACACACAGGTGTGCGTGTATGTGTGTGTGTATATGTGTATGTACTTAAACAGTAAAGTATAAGGAAATTTTTAGAATCTGGAAGGGTGTGGAAAGGTGCTTGGACCAAGATGGTTCCACAGCGCCACCTTCAAAATCTTGTACAGAGCCTTTGCCATGTGACAAAATTTCACATAGAGACATGGCCTTTGGTGGCAATTTAATTACAGCCTGATCACACACAGTGTGCAGGGCCCTATTGTTTTTCGAATTTTCATTATCTTCCTAAAAGTAAATCACATTTGTGATTATATTGTGATATATGTACTCGAAAACTCACAAAAATTTGCCTACCCCCCCAAAGTCGGGCGTAAAATTACGCATTTTGGGGGTCTTGCTCATGGACGTACAAAAATGGCTCTACGGCGCCACCTACGTTTTCGTTTTTGGAGGAGCCCCTCGTCACGGTTTCATCCACGTGCACGAAATTTAGCGGGAGTATGTAACATACAGAGACACAGAAAAAAGCCTCTTGCAGCCATGGTCTAACTCCAAGAGGAAGTCCGCCATTTTGAAGATCATATTTTGCCATATTTCCCACTTGTAGTCCAGGCCTGAACAAATGTATACAATAATATTCAGTTATGGATACAGCGCCACCTGTTGGCGACAGGAAGTGTCATATTTTACTTGACGATAGCCTCCTCCAAAGTGTTTGAGTATATCCACCTCAAACTAGGTGTGGATGTTGTCAAGGCCTTGCTGTCTGAGAAATAATTTCAACTTTTCATCAGAGGGGGTGGCCGTGATGGCACGGCGAATATCGACGTCTCGCCATGACTGTAAATGTTGCTCTAACTTTGGCGTACGTGGTCTGACCTGCCCCAAATTTCTATGCATTGATGAGATTGATGATGTTATAAACCTGTAAAGTAGACATGCACCACATAAGCAGTTGATTTGCTCAACATTCACTCTCAACATTCAATTCTGCATGTGAATGTAAGAGCTTAGGATGTGTGTAGAGCAGAAAGGGATCTGAAAAGTTGCAATGTTGAATTTGAGAGTTCAAATTTTATTTGTTCTTGCATGAAAAACATCTATAAGTTTACAACTTCTTTAACTTTTCTATCTGTGAATCCATCTTCATTGACAGATGAAACAAATTCTACAAATATAGCTTCCTTTCTAAAGGTGCTCAGGGAGCCTTCCTCAAAAACCTCATAAATAATATAAATGCTGCTCATTGAGTCTTTCTGACTCAGCCTGTCCCACTTTCCCACTCACACTCCTGTTATACTGTCTGTTACAGCAGGGTGTAGCCATTGGCCGGCACATATCAGGCAGTCACACTGCTGGATGGGCATTCACACTGTACTAACCCTTCTATTTAAAACTTTCCTTTGCATGCAGCATATTTCTGTATGAATTTACAATAGCAGGTAAACTACAATACAAATAAAATAGACTGCTGTCTGCATGTCTCTGCCCTGTTAGTCTAGTGCTCCATGTTTATATTATTCTTCTAATCTAATCCAATTCCTCCTCTGAATCTTCCTCTTCTTCCAGTGTGCAGCCTCTCATTTGGCCCCAGAGTGGAGCCAGTCTCCCCTCTGATGTCACACCCATTGGCTGAATGATTTGGTCTCTAGGTGAGAGATAGGAAGGGAGAGTAGTATCTAATGAGTTTCTTTTTGATACTCCATAATGGACATAATGGGCAGTACCACACTTAAACACTCACCGTGATAATCTGTTGATCATGCTGACTAGGCGGCGGGCCTCCTCCTCCTTCTCTTCCTCTGTCATACCCTCCATTGGATCAGGCTGCTCTGCCTCCACCCGGCCAGTCACCAGGTTAATCCTGGCTTTGGCCTGCTGATACTCCTCTGTGTCTGAGTCAGAGTCACTGGAATACCGGGAGGCATAATGGCTGTCGCCAGAATTTCTTCTGCCATTCAGCAGTCCCCGAGCTGCTAGGAGCCCGGCAGCATTGCCATAACCCGTGTATTTGACAAAGCGGCTCACTGAAAAGACACAAGATGGAAACTTTACTGCTCTACACTTTACATATGAAGTTGCTGATAAGTTTTTTTTTTTTCTCTCTTTTTCTCTTTCTATTTCTAAAAGCTGTTTTATAGGTGTGACATTTCAGTGAAAAGAGATGGGAGTGATGAAATAATATGAATGTTTGGAAAGAGTCCACAATAGCTTTCCAGTATGCCAGTTCCAATGAATAGATTAGTAGAATTTTAGTTCTAAATGGACTGTACTTATAATATTATAATATAATATAATATTTCTAGTCTTCTGATTACGCACAGCACTTTTACAGTACATATATCACTCACCCATTCACACACATTCATACACTGATGGCATAAGCTGCCATGCAAAGTGTCAAGTTCATCAGTTTTAGGAGCTAGCCATTCATATGCAGTCACACATCAATGGCACAGCCTTCAGGAGCAATTTGGGGTTCAGTATCTTGCTCAAGAACACTTTGACATGCAGACTGGAAGAGCCGGGGATCAAACCACCGATCAGCCGAGTGTAGTGGAGGACTTTCTCTACCTCCTCACTACCATCTCTGTAGGACTGACAGCTAAAGTTTCTATTTGTCAAAAGCTTCCAAACAAATGTTTTAATAGAAATGGTTTCACAAGGGCTCTGCCACTGGAGAATTAATATGCGGTTAACTGTGACTGTACCATTCTCTTTGCAGAGCACAAAGAGCAGCTCAGCAGCACAGTGCTTTACATCTGTGTCAACGTGGGTCATCAGGCGAACCAGCTGGCCTCTCAGTGTGGTGTCTTGCTCAGGTCGGATGGCAACATCCCTCAGTGGGGGTAAGATCTGGGCCAAATGTTGGGGTCAGATTAAAGTTTATTTGTACTGGATACAGTAGGGTTAAGGCTTCATTCATCTTTATTGATCTCACCATGTACTAGTTGATATGCATATAGCAGTCACACACAAACATTCTGCTGCTCGTTGCCTGATTTTTTATTATTATTATTTTTTTTTAGTATATTTACTTGCACTACAGGGCTGAAAAGGTGCAGCTTATTGTCTTTTTCAGTACATCAGTAGCACATTTATATCAGCAACTCATATACACCCAGACATACTCTGCCTATCAGTGAGACAATCATTCTCGCTCCCATTTTCTTGCTAACAATGTAAGAATGCCCTAATGATGATATCGTTGATTGATTGATTGAACAGTACAAATTGCATTCAGATTCCACAGTTTGCATTGAACCGACTTCAAATCCAGTTTCTTGGCCCACACCTGCATTTAGAAAGAGTTCTCTTCCTTCAGTTTTAGGCAAAGCACTCGGGATTTGGACTGAACTTGAGTGATGCTATTACTCAGTTTGAGATAGTCAAGATTTCCTAGCTGGTATTTTTTTCTCAGCAGTATTAAATCCCTGTTAACTGTAACACACTGCTGCACATTTTGATAGCTGTCAGAGTGATGCTCATATTTATTGAAAAAATACATCACCTTTTGCCGTAAATAGTGACGTGTCTCCCTGTGTACTCGAGAACTCTCAGTCAGCAGATTCAGTACAGGGGTTAGTTTTTCCTTCAGCTTCTGCCCCTGTATAACAGCACATTCAAGCCAAACTGTTTTACATAAGTCAGTGTGAGTAAACTATATGTCATCTGTGCTTCTTATATTTACACTGAGTTACCATTATGTTACCTAAGTGTGCACATGCATGAAGGGGCATTAGGAATCAGTTTTGCTCAGCTAACAGAGCCCTCTCTTCATATTGTTGTAATATGAGGACTTTCTAATGCTTTGATGATTCATCTGTTAAATGTTTATTCTGTTTTCACCATGACTATAATAGCTGAATGACAAGTTTGTGGCAGTTGTGGAAAAATTGTCACAACTTTTGAATAAAAAAATGGATACACGAATTTGTAAGTTGGCATGCCCCTTTTGACCCAGCCTTGGGGTGTAACAATGTGAAATTGTTTTTTGTTAAGAGTGTTTAGTGAAGGTGTTGATCGTGGTTTTGATTTCTTATCAAGGTTCACTACATGAACATCATTTCATACAAGATTATTTCACATATATTTGTTTTGTTCACATAAGTATTCAGGCAATGGCACTAAGTATCCACAACACCTGTATATTTACTTCAAGACACACACACTTGCCCTGTTCAGGCGTCTGTCCATGAACAGCAGTAATGTGTGGACACAGTCCATGTTGAAGCCCTCCCACTTGTGTGATGCCTGATCCACACGGACACATAGCAGGACATCCAGACATGTCAGTGGCAGTGTTGACAGGATGTTAACTGTATGTCTATGGAAAAAAGTTAGAACTGTTGAAAACATTAACTTCCTTATCTTTCATTATTTTGTAGGCTAATTTATCATTCATAGTTATCTTTTACATCAGATGGATATAGATTATATCATCTGCTTAGGAATTTGTTAATCAAATGTAGTTATGTTTAAAGCTCCAAAACAGCAGTCTAACCCTTGGAGTTCCTCTAACAAGTCTTCTTCATCACAGGACAGCAGCAGGCAATGGCGCAGCACAGCTGCTAGGTGGCGATACAGAGCAGCATCCTCCTGAAAAAGGTACACTCTGTTAATGTAAGGTTTAAACATAAATGTTCACTTGTCGCCTTGGTCCCACCTGAACACAAGTCAGTTCACAATAGTAAATGATGTATGGATTTCATCATCCTTTAGTCGATTAAAAGATTCAGAGAATCCAGAGAAAACTCTACACATAAAGGGCAACGCCAAAAGCCAACTGTATGCCCTTGACCTTTGACCACAAGCATTACTACAGGCATGGGCAAACTGTTCCACAAAGGGCCGGTGTGGCTGCAAGTTTTCTTTCCAACCAAGCAGCAGCACACCAGACTTAACTCATTTAATCAACTGATCTCAGTCTTCAGAGAGTTGATTGGTCAAACTGTGTGCTCTTGGTAGGTTGGAACAAAAACCTGCAGCCACACCGGCCCTTTGTGGAACAGTTTGCCCATGCCTGCATTACTGCATCAAAATCCAACATGATTGGTGTAATGAAGGACATTACAACATGAGCTCAGGAATATAGCCGTAGTAAACACAGTTCATCTCTGCATCTACAAATTCAAGTTACTGTTTTATTTCATGAAGCATGAGGTTATGAGTCCTGACTCAACAATATAGTTTAATTCTTTAGTGTCTAAAAGACATCGTGAGATGAGTCTCTGTAATTTGTTTAATTATTGAGTCCTGACAACAACAAAAAAAGAAAATTTAGCTCTGTTTTTCTGCTGCTTGTTTTACACAATTTATCAGTACTGTAGAGAGAAGACAAATCTAACCAGCAAACCCCGAATGAATGAATGAATTCAGCTAAAACTGCCTGCATGGTTGATTTGTGTGTTTAAGGGCTGACCTCATCTGGCTCCTGCCTGTAGAGCATGTGGGCGATGTTGAAGAGTATTTTGAGTATCTCGATGACCTCCTGGGACATCTCCTTGGAGATGGGAGGAGCTGTGCTGTCACTAAGCACCTCAAATCCATTACCCCATCTGACATTCAGGCACTGCTCCAGTGCTTTGGTCAGCATTGATACTCCATGCTCCTGACATGGCCAAAAAAAAATGTAGGGAAAGGAAAGGAAAGGAGAATGTAAACAATTTATCTATGAGACTGGATTACACCCCAATCTAGTCAACAAAACCTTAGATCCACTATTGTTTCTCTGTTACCTCTAATTCTGTCCTACATCTTGAACATCTTTTACCTGCTGGCTCTCTCTTGGGTTTATTGTTGTGATCTTAGTACTTAGTACTTAGTACTTAGTCCCAGAAGTAGTCAAAGAGAATGTATTTGCAGGTGTTATTGTCAACACATTCACACTGTTGGTTTATGTTAAAAAAACAGGGTGGCGTTTAGCTCAGTCGATAGAGCAGCTGGCCCATATGCAAAGTCTTGTGGGAGCATTTCCTGTCACTGTTCAGCTCTCTGTCTGTCTGTCTGTTTGTCTGTCTGTCTGTCTGTCTGTCTGTCTATCTATCTATCATGGCATGCCATTCAGGAAATGAATCTTTGAATATATGGAGTGAAACTTGGAATATATGGAGTGAAACTTGACTGACGTCAGACTTCACTGCCGTGCCTGCTGCCATCTTGTTTAACGAGTGGATGCTGCAGCAAGTGACAATGAGTCAGGCCGCTCGCAATCTCGTTGCAGCTATATTAAGCAACGAGGAAATGATAAATACACTGGCGAATGCGTGTGAAAATCCTCCTGATACCCCTGCCCGGGGCGGCCCGTGGCGTAGCGGGTTAAGCGACCGCCCCATGTGTGGAGGCTACACATGGGGCGGTCGCTGCAGCGGCTCGGGCTCGACTCCCGCATCGGACGCCCATTTACTGCGTGTCCCCCTCTCTCTGCCCCCTGTTTCCTGTCCATCTTCAGCTGCACTATCATTAAAGGCATAAAACGGCCAAAAAAATAATCTTTAGATACCCCTGCCCAACACCCTGCCCGTTCTTCTTTTTTTTTTTAAGCACTTTATTTATAACCTTTTTTCCAGAACACAACTAAACAACACATCAACCCCACCCACCCACTCCCCCCAAGGCCTCCTTAACCCAGTGTTTGAATGACGGAGGATTTGCCGACTTCCACTGTATAAGAATTAATCTCCGTGCCATCAGCGTTAGAAACGCTATAGCATTCATCTGCAAGGAAGTAAAGTGCTCTTCTAGGGGTGTTGTTCCAAAGATGGCGATTACTGGGTCAGGATCTACAGTAACACCTCGTATATAAGATATTGCTTCAAAGATTTTTGTCCAGAAGTTTTCAAAGACCTACACGCCCAGAACATGTGACCCACCGTGGCTGGATTGTGGCTGCATCTTGGACATTCAGGGTTGACATTAGGATATATTCTGGCCAATTTCTCATTCGAGTAGTGCAACCTATGTAAAACTTTAAACTGGATAAGACCGTGTCGTATGCAGAAAGATGTGGTGTGTATACGCTTTAAACTTTTTTGCCAAATCTCTTCAGATAGTGTAATGTCTAAGTCTTTTTCCCATGCCAATCGAGTATTTTCCCACGACGGTGGGTCAATATCCTGTATCATTTGATAAATCTTGGCTACCCTCCTCTTTCCACTGGGGTCTAGTTCTAATATGGTGCTCAGTGTATTTTTAGGCAGTAAGTAAGGAAACGGGAAGTGCTTTTCGGCGAAACTGCGTACCTGCAGGTATCTGAAGAAGTGGTTTTTAGGAATGTTATTGTCTTCCTGCAGTAGGTCAAAAGATGCGAATGTGCCATCTACAAAGAGGTCTTTGAAGAACACCAATCCATTACGATGCCACGCTTCAAAAGCTGTGTCAGTTTGAGACGGGGGAAATAGGTGGTTACGAACCAAGGGAAGGAGAGTGATTGGTTGATTAAAGCGGAAATGTTTCCTAAATTGCAGCCATATCTTTAGGGAATTTTTAGTAACTGGCCCCAGGTGTTGAAGACTCAGATTACTGGGGAGGGAGCTGCTCAGAATGGAAACTAGCAAGAGTGGCAAACTAGATTCGAGTTCCAATGCAGCCCATATCGGTCCAGTCTTATTTTCGTGCATCGAGATCCAGTAATTCAATTTCGAGATATTTGCTGCCCAGTAATAAAATAGAAAATTAGGCAAGCCCAGTCCCGGCACTTCTGGGCATCTCTAATGAAGTTCTTTTAAGTCATGGGGGTGGGAGTTGACCCAAATAAAACTAATGATGTGACTATTCAGTCATTTAAACCATGACTTAGTTAATAAGATGGGATCATCTGAAATAAATACAAAAACTTAGGTAGCACTGTCATCTTGATCGTATTAACCCGGCCTGCTAGTGTAATGGGAAAAACTGCCCATTTGAGAAAGTCCTGTTTGGTGCGTTCTAACAAAGCTTTAAAGTTGTGGTCATACAGGTTTTTATAAGACCGCGTAACGTTTATACCTAGATACATGAAAGTATGTTGTTCTAATTTAAATGGGAAGCTGCTATAGTCGGTTTGTTTAGCTAGTTGGTTTATGGGGAAAAGCAGACTTTTCGTTAGGTTAAGACTGTAGCCTGATAGTATTCCAAACTGCTGTAGCGTGTGTATAAGCTTGGGGATTGACTCCACTGGGTTTGAAATATATAATAAAAGGTCATCTGCATACAAAGAAACTTTATGCACCGTGTCACTTCTTGTGATACCTGTAATGCACTGTTGCATTCTCAAGGATGTAGCCAGAGGTTCGATTGCTAGATAGAATAGAAATGGTGAGAGGCAGCATCCCTGCCGTGTTCCTCTATGTAGCCTAAAGTAGTCAGATCTGATGGAATTTGTACGCACTGAGGCCACTGGTGATGTATATAATATCTTAACCAAAGAGGTAAAAGCGGGACTAAATCCGAATTTATCAAGTACCGTAAATAGGTACTCCCACTCAACCCGGTCAAAGGCCTTCTCTGCATCGAGTGAGAGTACAACCTCCGCCTGCCGGGTTGAGTAGGTCGAATAGATCACATTGAACAAACGTCTCATATTATAGAATGACTGTCTCCCTGGTATAAACCCTGTTTGGTCATGATTGATGATTTTTGGTATCACTGTTTCTAAGCGACGTGACAGAACCTTTGTAAGAATTTTATAATCACAGCACAGTAGGCTGATTGGGCGGTATGAGCCACAGTCCAATGGGTCCCTATCTTTCTTCAACAAGACTGATATAGTAGCCTGTGTCATGGTGGAAGGAAGCTTTCCATCTGTGCTGATTTCCTGAAACAATAAACGTAAAAAAGGAGCCAGTCTGGGAGCAAATGCTTTATAAAATTCTACAGGGAATCCATCCGGACCCGGTGCTTTTCTATTTTGCATGGATTTTATTGCCTGTATTATTTCCTCTGTTGTTATATGGGCATCGAGCATACCTCTATCTTCCGGTGACACTTGTGGCAGGGTTAGGCCGTCTAGGAAACTCTCAATGTCCATCACGTTTGCAGATGCCTGCGATCTGTAGAGTTCAGTATAATATGCTTTAAAACGATCATTAATGATTTGTGGGTGCGAAGAGGTCAGGTTTGGCGAGATGCGGATTTCAGGAATTGCGTTTTGTGTCATTGTTTGTTTAAGTTGATGACATAATAGCTTTCCTGCTCTCTCTCCATGTTCATAGTATATTTGTCTCATTTTTAGGATCATCCGTTCCGTCTGTCTTATAGGAAGGTTGTCGAACTCTGTAGCAATAGCCGTTCCTTGAAAAGTTCAGGTGTAGAGTTGTGGGCCAATTGTTTGTCTATATTCAATATTTGTTGGTTCAACTCCATGATCCGTTTATTGCGTTCTTTTTTCTTATGAGCTGCATATGAGATAATCTGACCCCTGAGGTATGCTTTAAGTGATTCCCATATGGTAGCATATGACATTCCTGGGGTGCTATTTGTCAGGAGAAAAAAATCTATTTGGTCAGAGATAAATTTTTCAAATGATGGTTGCTTTAAGAGTAATGGGTCAAGCTGCCATGAGTGCTGAGGAACAGAGCAGTTTGGAAATGACATGTCTAACTGGACAGGACAGTGATCAGAAATTGTGATATTATGATATCTGCTATCAGTTACAAAAGACATTGTCCTATAGTCAATAAGGAAAAAGTTGATTCTGGTATACGAGAGGTGGACTGGCGAAAAAAAGGAAAACTGTTTAGCGGAGGGGTTGTCGTGTCTCCAAGGGTCATATAGTTTATATGATTGCATGAAAGACAAAAGTGGCGCACCTGATTTGGACACATTTCTGTTTTGTTTAGGATTTGATGTATCCAGAGCTGGCTGTAAAGTACAATTAAAGTCGCCCCCCAATATCAACAAGTGTAAATTAGGGTCTGGAAGTTTTCCTATAAGGCTGGAGAAAAACTGGTGGTTATCCCAGTTGGGGCCATAAAGATTGACAAGTGCCACCAAGTTACCATACAGCTTTCCTGTTACTATGATAAATCGACCCTCGTTATCTGGTATAATATTAATTGGGGTGAAAGGCAGACCTCTTCTAAGCAGTATCGCGACCCCTCTAGATCTGTCACCATAGTCTGAATGAAATACCTGCCCAATCCAGTTTTTCTTCAATTTATCATATTCATTATTTTGCAGGTGTGTCTCTTGGAGGAACATGATATCTGAACCTAATGATTTCAGGCATGCGAAAACCCTATTGCGCTTGATAGGATGTTGGATCCCTTTTAATATTCCAACTAATGAATCTTGTTGTGCCTAGACCCTGAGAGTTTATTGTTGTTATCTTTATATAATGTGCGGACGCATAATTGTGTGGCCAGCCGGACTAGCTAACATGAAAAATGTATTTCTCCATTACAATAACGGTTGTTGTGGAAAACATATTAGCATGTGAGTATGCTTTGTTAGACAAGAAAGTAAAACCAAAAATAATAAAAATAAAAAGGCCTTGAAACCCTAAGCTGACCTGTACGAACACCCAGGTCGCTCTAGCCTCTCCTAACCCTAGGCTAAGTCCCCTCATAAGTATACTGGGTTAACTCTAAGCACTCCACTGAGAGCCCCAGAACAGAAAGGCAGCAATTATAGCACTCAGTGGTATTTATAGTAGACAGACCGTAAATGCAGGCAAATAAGATTGGTAAATAGAAAAGAAAAGTGAAATAATTAAATAAACATTGTTTCGAGTGGTCTGGCAAGCCAATTAAATATTGGGTAAATTGAAATAATAACCAACATGGCAAAAGTAGTCGTAAAATAAAATAAAACAATATTAGCCACATCCTGGTGTGAGTTTAAATCCTCTCTCCTCCACATCTCCACTTACTGTATGTACATGTCCACCCTGTATAGTTCTAGTAAATTCACTCTGTGACTCCAGAGTGTTCCTTGTTGTCACAAAAGTCACTCACTGTGGGAAGCCCCCTGTGTGGGGATATTCCTCGAGATGTAAGCCTGCGCTTCTTCTGGTGTGGAGAAGATCTGCTCCTGGTTGTTGTGGGTGATCCTGAAGCGAGCCGGGTAGAGGATGCCATATTTAACCCCTTCACGCCCTCGGAGTTGTTGCCTCACCGCGTAAAATGGGGCCTAAGGTCTTATTGTTCTGTCAATCATTATCTCTCTTACACCTTTTCTTTGGATGTTACTAACTACACCTCTTCCCCGGAGTTTTTGTGCTCTCTCGTCCAGCAGGTTCTCATGGATCGTGGCTGCTGCCGTGGTCTGCTGCTGACGTCCACCATATATAGCATTATATGCCATATATAGTCATTATTGCTACCATCTCCACTACAGCTTAGTTGGTTAATGACTTATTCCTGCTGTGCATCTGTGTTCCACTGCTACTGCAATCACCTTACCATTTATTGTAATTCATTGTAATTGTACAATATGTTTGTGTTGATTGTTCTGTACATGTGACATCCATTGCACGTCTGTCCGTCCTGGAAGAGGGATCCCTCCTCTGTGGCTCTTCCTGAGGTTTCTTCCACATTTTTTCCCTGTTAAAGTTTTTTTTGTGGGCAAGTTTTTCCTCACTCGAACCGAGGGTCTAAGGACAGAGGGTGTCACTCCCTGTACAGATTGTGAAGCCCTCTGAGGCAAAATGTGTTTTGTGACTTTGGGCTATACAAATAAAATTTGATTTGATTTGATTTGATTTATAACCTGCTCGAGCTCTAGCCACCTGTGTAGTGTAATCTCGGTAGATAGAGATGGTCATCCCGTCCACCTTGATCTGCTGCTTCATCCTGGCCTGGCGAAGAATGTTTGCACAGTCCTGGAAGTAGTGTAGGCGAGCCACAATGACGCGCGGCTGGTCTCCCCGTCTTTGCGCTGGCTGTAGCGAGCGATGGGATCTATCCAGTACCGGGGCCTCCTCGAGGTCAAATGCTTTCTGTAAAAGCGCTGAAACAGCGGTGGCGGAGCTGTTCTGGTTCTCTGGTACCACAACAATCCTGACGTTGTTTCTCCTTGACCTGGCTTCTAAGTCCTCACATTTATTTTGTAATGTTTCCGCTTGCTTCTGGAGATGTTTAACTTCACGCTGTAACGCTGCAACATCATCTGTGCATGAGGACAGGCTCCTCTCCACCTCAGACACAGTAGCTTTTAGTGAGGTTAGCTCTTTAGCCACTGATTTCTGGTAGGATTGCAGTTCGGTTTTTACCGTATTTATATCTCCGCGAAGCCCCGCCATCTCTTTCTCCAGCACTTCTCTGATCTCCGTCTTGATAACTCGGCCGATGTCTTCGCGTAGCGATGTGAGCAGCTCCCGCCTGAACGTCTCGGTTGCTAGCACTGAAGTCATGTCGGTGTCGGCATGGGTCGGGCTGTTACTTCCCCCCGGGGATGAGCTCCGGACACCGGGCCTCGGTGCAGTCGGAGCGGTGTTATGGCTCATTTGCGCTTTCCCAGCCATGTCTTCTCGCACAAATGTTTTTAGAGACGCATACTTTTGTAAATGGGGTAGGAAAAAAATAAATAAAAGTCAATTCTATGCTATTTGAACGTTTTTTAGAGAAAAAGTTCTGGAGAGCTCTGAGAAACACGTGTACTCCATAGCCCGCTCACTAGCACCCCCCCGTGCCTGTTCTTCCGACGAAGAAGTTCGCTCAATTTTTAACCGTGGCAGGCCTTCAACAACAGGCCAGGCAGCTTATCGGGCCCACCTGAGCATACCATCAGGCTCACATGACTATCCCACCCGTGCGTAATGGCACTGCGCCCCGACGCAGCTTCTCCAGTCCCGGAGAAGTGCCGCGTTGGACCGCAGTGCCATTACGCACGGCCGCTCACTGTGTTTTACCTTCATTAAATCACCTGAAAACTATATCAAGCTAACCATACAGACCTACATACAGACCTCTACACACAGCAGAGTGTTCCGTTAATAGTTCTTTTTTATGAAGGCGGTGCCCTGTTACCAGGGCTCACCATAGCTGCATGAGATATAGAATATGATCTATATCATTACATGCACTCTGTTCAGAGCTCTTATAGGTTAGAATGAAGCCTGGCTATTCTTACATCTTGTGTCTTGGGTCCTTCTTATATTGTACACAGGGGCTGTTGTGGGACGCTCCTGTGAGGGTGAAGGCATGCTGAGGTCGGCCTGATAAACAGCTGCCTGGCCTGTTGTCGGAGGTCTGCCACGATTATAACGGGAGCGGACCTCTTCATCAGAAGAACGGTATTGAGCAGGGGTATCAGGAGGATTTTAGCACGTACACACGGACCGACAAACTTTTTACTGCAGCATCCACTCGTTAAACAAGATGGCCGCAGGCACTGCAGTGAAGTCTGACGTCAGTCAAGTTTCATTATATATTCAATATTTCAATCAATATATTCCGAGTTTCATTCAATATATTCCGAGTTTCATTGGTGCCAGGCAGGTGTGGGGATACGAACATAGATTGTTCATAACAAACACCATGTTCGAGCATAAGGGTGTTCATACTTGTTCTTGGTACCAGAGCACGTGTGCAGGTCAATGATCGGTCATCATCGTCGATCTATCATCAGATCTGTGCCCATATGTCAACTGATCACCACCCGGTGGTGACTTGGATCTTGCAAACCTAGTGAGAGTGAACTGGGAATGTCTGGCAGGGCCCCCTTTCCACAAGGTCTTCAACTCACACCTGAGGAACTTTTCATGCCACCTGGGGGAAGTTGGGCACAGTGGGCCATGTTTAAAACTTCTATTGTTGGTGCAGCTGCTAGGAGTTGTGGTCTGAAGGTCACCAGTGCAAGTCGTGGTGGCAACCTAAGAACCCCTCTGGTGGACAGCGGTGGTAAACGACAAGGGCCTCAAGGAGGTTCTGGTAAACCATCCAACAATTAGGCTATGTATAGCCAGGGTGGAAAAATTGGTTGACACCTCTTTTCAACGTTGTGGAGTGGTAGATCGGGGTGGTGTTCCAATTATTGGCGAATCACAAGTTTATTCTAGGTGATTGAAAAGAAAGCTTCGACCAATTGTCAAACCCCAGGTTCAAGAGGAGCATGTGGATTCCATCCTGGCCATGAAACAACAGACCAGCTCTTTACCCATGAGGGGTGCTGGGAGTTTGACCATGCAGGCCACATGTGTTTTGTGGATTTGAAAAAGGCTTACAACCATGTCCCCCAGGTGCTCCTGAGGGGGATATTGAGGGAATATGTGGTATCACCGCTATTGGTACGAGTCATCCAGACGGCGTGAGGAGGGTGTCCAGTTGGGAACCTCAGGATTGCATCTCTACTGTTGCAGATTATGTGGTTCTGTTGGCTTCATCAGACCATGAGCTTCAGCACTCACTAGGGTGATTTACAGCCAAATGTGAAACAGCTAGAATGACAAGGTCAGCAACTCCAAGTCTGAGGCCACAGTTCTCTCTCATAGTTGGTGCGCCATTACCAGTGCGCAGTGCAGTGGACGTTGTACCATACTGTTGGATTGGACTGTTCCAGTCCATCTACATTCCAACCCTCACCTATGATCATGAGCTTTGGGTAGTGACCGAAAGATACAAGCAGATACAAGAGGACGAAATGAGATTCCTTTGCCCGGTGGCTGTGGCTGTTATTTTCCACTTCTTCCATATTCTCTAAATAGAGCCCCCATAAACCTGACACACTTAATATAAATATTATTTCTGATAGACCAAAGTAGTGCAATCACACAACCTCATCTTTTTGTATCAATGTTTACTGGTGCCCTACAGAATTATTATGGAAATAATACAGTGCCTTTTGTCTAATTTGGTGATCACAGGCTCCTGTTAATACATTTGATGAGAAATATTATTAAAGAAATATTATTATTAAAGAATATTACTGTGACTTTTCAAATGGTTCCAACTGCAGTAGTTATGACATACCTGCTGATATTGTATCTAATGTATGTACCTAATGACCAAAAATTACTATCACAAGACTACTCACGTGATATTTGAAAATCACATGTTTTGTTTTTCAGGATCGCAAAATGATAATGCTGTTATCACAAGAAAACAATACGAATTAAAGCCGCAAAAAGTGTTGAATGGGCCCTCGCACACGTTGGCATGTGCGCACGTCTGGAAGTTTTAAGTCAATCAGATGAAGTCCCTGGGAGGACTTTCTTAAAACAGAACATAAGAAGCATAAGAACGACTTTTTCCTCATATGGTCATTTGACAAAATAGCCACACCCACACCATTTAATCAAAATTCATAATTTTGATAACTTTTCATAGTCAAGGCCTTAAGAACACACACGCGAAAGTTTCAGTTAGATGGGATGAAATCGCTAGGAGTAGTTTGTCAAAATAGCCCACACACAGAATTGGGTCAAAGGGTCAAATTTGACATAATGACACCCACACCGTTTCATCAAAATTCATAATTTTGATAACTTTTACTCAGGAAGTCTATATGAATGCACCTGCCAAGGTTGAAGTCAACTAGATAAAATCCCTTGGTGGAGTTTGTTAAAATAGACCACATGCAGGGGGCAAATTTGGATCAAAGGGCGCCATGCCCATACAGTTTCCTCAAAACTCAGAATTTTGATAACTTTTACTCAGGAAGTCAATATGAACACACCTACCAAGTTTGAAGTCAATTGGATAAAATACCTAGGAGTTTGTTCAAATATGACCCCTTCTCAAGCAGCCTGAAACACCAAAAATTGTGATTTTCATTCGTAAATATCTTACTTCCTGTCAATTTTAGCCCATTGCTCCAAGAGACTTTTTTGTAGGTCTTGCCAGGTTTTACAATTTCTTGGTCTGGGCACCCATGAAACTTCCGGATTCTACAAATGTCTGCATATTTTACTGCTTGAGTTTTTCGTTTCAGGAGTGTTCAAGCACGTTTAGCACCTCAAAAATGCACTAAGGGGGGAAAAAAAAAGAAAAGAGAAATCCTAAGGATACAATAAGCTTTCGCTGCCTGAACAGTGTTCGCCACTCAGGCCCTAAATATAATTCCATCCACTCTGACCAGGCATTCTACCTGTTGCAGCTGCAGCCTGAGCTCAGGCCTCAGAGCTGTTAGTAAGAACAGCAATCTCAGCTTGTAGAACTGGCCAGTGGACAGCACCCCACTCGAGATCCCTTGCTTCACACTCTCCCACAGACCTTGCAGAAGCCTTTCATGGAAACAGGAATGGAAAGAAAAGTGAGGCCAGGGGTTGGCCAGCAGCTGGTAAGTATCATTCATGCATATAAATAGAGAGAGCACCTCAAATTATTCTAAGAAAAGTGGATAATGGGGTACTTCAATACATGCAAAATTACAAAAATGTTTTAACCAATCATGATCTACTCATCCTAATATTAGCCAGATTACAGTGGAGAGGTGTGTTTGTCCATATATCACAAAGCCAGTTAACTAATTCTATTCCATGTCAAGACTGCCCAAGAAGTGCCTAAGAGCTGGTTCTTTATAATTTTAGGAGCTCAAAGAGCTGCTGTTTTTGTATTATTCCTAAAACAGCCACACACACAACACATTTAACTGTCACGAAAAAGATTACTAATAATGGTAATAATGCTATAATCTGCTGCTGGTGATCACATTCATCTGAAAATGAGGTGCTACCTGGATGTTTTGTACACTGATAGATAAAGAGTTTGATAGGAGTTTTTTTTTTTTTTCTAGCTTTAGGTATATTGCCATCCTGGAACTGGATTCAAATGGAACCACTTACCCCTACAATACACAGCATGCGGAACTGCTCTGCTCTGGAACGACAGCGTACTCTGCCGTCCGCCAACTCACACATAATCCGTTTCTGATGCGCACTGGTGCAGCTGCACTGGACACAGAGCGTCACGAGAATGTACGTGATTTAGTGAATTCACACATAATTGCGCGATAATGCCAGCTGTAGTCTCTTTGACTCCTGCAATGGCATTCCATGCTGCATCTTTATAAAGTAGTTGTGAGATACATTGATTTTGGACATCCAAAATCAACTTCTCCTCACCCATGGTGTTGATGGGGTGGAAAGACTGAAAACCTCTGACCTGTTGACTTCAGGTCAGCCCCGGCCATTATTATGTGTTCTTATAATGAAATGAAATATGAAATAATGAAAATTGATCCACAGTGAACACTCCGAGTATTTTATTTTGAAAATTAACTGGGGTTTTATTTTGTAGCCGATTTCCTTCCTTGCACAATCTGCTCTATGCTGAATTTATGTGTGATGCTCCGGCGTCCGTGGAAAATAGAAGCTCTGTGTATGTGTTGCAGAAGGCTGTCGGACGCTGCAGTCGTTCCAGAGTTGTGTCTCAGTGGATCCGGAGACTGTGTGAGCTGACACGTTGACTGAAAATTGAAACGTATGGCTCCAGGACGAGTCATTCCACATGCTGTGTATTTGTGCTGTGTAGGGGGTTACAGAACTCAATCCTTGTGGCACTTGCTGACATGGTACTTGCCTTGTAGTTTACAAGGCTTTGTGTCACTGTGTAACCTCTCAAGCAGCTACCATGAACTCAAGTAATGGCAAAATCTTTATTCTCATTGAAGGATAAAGATCTATCCATTTGAAAAAGAGTCACCTTAGTGTGCTGGCCCTCTCCTGTGCCTTAGAGCTGTTGTAGATGATATTACACAAGACTTTCATGGCCTCCTTCCTACACACCTCCACATCTTCCTCCTTCTCTTCCTCCTCACTGTTCTCTTCCCAGGTGTCCTTCTTCCCACGGGCAAGCATGACATGACCTTCATCACCTTTCCACTTACAGCAGTGATGAACTGATACATTTACAGTGGCATCACCAGCTACCTCCACAGGAGTAGATGAATGCACAGAGCTAATGGATAATAGTGTCGCATCAGCAACTGCAACTTCCTTATAGCCACTTTCTGCTCTTCTGTGTGTTCTGGCTGGACGATCTACAGCTTTTTCTTCCTCCTGCTGTGGGCATGCCTGCAGTAAGCTGATGCCTCCCAGATGTACCAAGGTCAAAAGGGCACTATCAGTGACCATGGGCCCTAGAGCCCGCCGGTCACGGGAGAGGATACGCAGTGTATGCAGGCAAACCCGTAATACTGCTGGCTGTAGTTGACTACTGATGAAGCACAGCAGGACTGTTGCCAGACGCTGGGGACACATTCAGTCAAGAGGATCAGTGATGATGTCATCAGCTAGTCAAAACTCAACTCCTGCAATTTTATGCAATGCTACAAAATGCCTACATCCACTTGAAACACCTGGTGACAGGTAACAATCAACAGTGATGTTTATAATGCACATGAGTATGAACAAAAACACTTTTTTGGCCTACCTGTCGGAGAAGAAGATCAGGCTCATCATCATCTGAGTCAAAGTCAGAATCAGAGTTGGAAGCATACTCCCTCACTTTGTTTTTCCTGAACTGAGCAACCAAGAGGGAGAGTTAGCACTAGTGCAAAAGATGTTGCTATTTGTCTAAACTGACCACCTGCGCAATGCACTCAACACCTTTTTAGACCTAGCACAATGATAATATGCCAAATATTTTGAATAATAATAACAACGGATAATATTTAAGAATTTATGAACTTGCAGAGTAAATACATACTTCTATGATTGTGAGTACTAATAAAGGTAATATAAGTTATAGTTTAGTTATAATTTTATAAGCCTACACTAAACAACTACCAGGCCTGGAAACATTCTGCTGAGAAGACAAGCAGTACAACAAGCAACTATAAACCAACTACAGTATAGACAGTACAGTACAGTATAAACCTTTTTCTCACTGACAGAGCACCAGGCTGAATTCTTGCACTTAGAAAGCAACATTCTTGATATTAATATTGAATCTCGTCGTTCCAGTCGTCGTTCCAGAGCAAATGGATCAGATTCATAGTTGTATATAAAAAAACACTACTGTATTGTTGTTTGAGAAAGGTACCTTCTGCAAAAGGTACATTAAAGATACATAAATATAAATCGTTATCTGCTATCTGCCATTTCCAGAAAGCAATTGTTCATATCCTTTTATCCTTATATATATATATATATCCACTTGAAATACATACATATATATATATGTGTGTGTGTGTGTGTGTGTGTGTGTGTGTGTACACCGCGTTCCAAATTATTATGCAAGATGAGTTTGTAGTGTATTTTTAGCCATCTATAGTATTACCCTGTCTCTTCTAAGGTTAAAGTGCATATTTTATTATAGTGTGAAAATTTGCAATGATCCTCTCTTTGTGAAGCCTACCATTTGTGCAATGACCCCTCTCACTGTAAAGCCCATTTGTTAGTATTTATAATCTCATGCTGTACGAGAAAGTAAACATTCTACTGTATTTACAATCTACCTTTTGGGTGGATGATGTGCAGTGCTGCTAGAATGAACATCCTATGCTGTTTACAATCTCTCTTAGTAAGAAAACAGGTGGTCAAGTAAGTTAGGGAGGATAATGACAGAGGTTGATTCCTTAACAGGACAGGGTTCAGAATGTTTATTCATGAGTTTGTGAATATAAGACCTAGCCCAGGAGAAGGAAGGGATTCAGACCATTCGGCATGAAGATCCACAGAGATGCATCTCAGACTCGCTTGTTTCTTTGAATAAAGTCCTAATTATTCAAGTCAAGACGAGTTGCAGCTCTTTTCTTCCCAAATGTCCACAGACCGACTTCGGCAGCCACGAGAATTCACTACAAGTTTAAGAGTGGTAAGATTTGTTTTGTTTGTCAGTTAAACTCATGGATGGTAATGTGTGTCAGGGCTCTGCATATCACTGAAACCAATTTCAGACACCTGTGCTAAATTAGTCTGGCAGGTGAGTCCAATTAAAGTTTGCAGCTGTGCGTAAGCCATCCTTTCGACCTCCTCTATCCATTGCACACAAGCAGAAGCGGCTCCAGTAGGCCCGGCAATACATGAAGACTGACTTCAAAACTGTTCACTGATGAGTACCGTGCAACCCTTGATGGTCCAGATGGATGGAGTGATGGATGGTTGGTTGATGACTACCCCATGCAAACAAGGCTATGGCGCCAACAAGGAGGTGGTGGAGTGATGTTCTGGGCTGGAATCATGGGGAGAGAGATTGTCGGCCCTTTTAGGATCCCCTGTATGTGGAGTTTCTCAAAGAACACTTCCTGCCATGGTTCAAAAAGAAGAACCGTGCTTTCGGAAACAGGATAATTTTCATGCATGACAATGCACCGTCTCATGCTGCAAAGAATACATCTGCATCTCTGGCTGCTATGGGCATAAGGGAAGACAAACTTATGGTGTGGCCCCCATCCTCCCCTGACCTCAACCCTATTGACAACCTTTGGAGCATCATCAAGAGAAGTGTCTATGATGGCAGGAGGCAGTTCACATCTAAACAACAGCTCTGGGAGGCTATTCTGTCCTCATGCAAAGCAATTGAAGCAGATGCCATCCAAAAACTGACAAATTCAATGGATAGGAGAAGTGAGAAGCTCCTTTTGAACAAGGGGTCCTATATTCAGATGTGACTTCACCTGTAATAATGTTTTGATTTAAAAAGTGTTTGATTTCAGTTACATTTCGGTTAGTCATGACCTGCTAATGCTTATACTTTCACAAATGACCCTTTTTTTTGTTCTTTGACAATAAAATGCTTGGAAACTCTGTTGTGTGTAATAATTTGGAATGTGCATTTTGTGTTGTTTATTTTTTTTTTAATTTACCGTTATCATTGGGAGGTTCATTCAAAAACATTTGAATTGTACTCTAATGGTTGATGACTGATAAATTATGATGACTGCCATTCATATAGATAATTTAGGAAAATCTGAGAAAAATATGATTTGCATCATAATTTGGAATGCAGTGTATATATATATATATGTATATATATATATATATATATGTATGTGTGTGTGTGTGTGTATGTATGTATATATATATATATGTGTGTGTGTGTGTGTGTGTATGTATGTATGTATGTGTATATATATATATATATATACACACACACACACACACACACACACACATGTATGTACACAACTTTTCAATCTTGCATTTTAAATATATATACTAAAAAAGTGACCTAACGTCAATATCAACGACAATCTTGATATTGTGTGTGACATAGATTTTCTGCACAGATCTAGTTAGCATACTTGTTGAAGGTTAACGGGGTTAACATGCTGAGTCACATACAGAGCTAGACAGGATTACACAGTTTTAATTACACGCACACACACGTATGCATACACTAGGAGCGATTAAGCTTTTACTGTAATGTAAGCTGATTATCTCTCTCTCTCTCTCTCTCTCTCTCTCTCTCTCTCTCTCTCTCTCACTCACCTCTTCCAGTTGTTGTTGCTACACTCAGTTTGCCCATGAGCAGTGACAGAAATGCATGTGTAACATAAAAAGAACAGTATTCACATCCACACATTAACAAACATGAAGTTTCAGATAGACATTAGAAAAGTCACAGCAGACACTGCTGTTAAACTTTACAATACATGTAAAGTTGCAGATAATCTAATCTAGTCTTCCATCCAGTATGACTTGTTAGTTAACAGCTTCACTGACAAACTTCTCAGTGCACACAATTTGAATCACTTCTGCATCTGGGATGTAGTATAACTGAAAGTTGCAGAATGAACTGTTGACATTTAGTGGCTTTTACTGGCACATCAAACCGTTATCACTACTGTGAACAGATGATCAGACCATAGTAACAGGGATGGTTACAGTGCTTAATTGAATAACCAGGAAATTATTATGCATAATCAATTGGTAATAGTTGATGCAGAGAACACATTCAACCACATTGATTTATTATATATTTATTATTGGCAAGTGAAAAGACAACTATGTAACACTTTTATATATCACACCCTGAGCAATAGTCCTACTTTGCTTCTTTACCCTATGATTCATTTTGTCAGCAGAACATGTAAAGTCACTGAACGTCAGTCATACTAAAATCTCTATAGGACCCATAAAATTGTGCTGTTATGACAATTTGTTTTTATTGAAATATGTTGACCAGTCTTCGTCTATTTAGGATTTATGTAGATTTTAGCCAACATGCAACAGACCTAGTACTTATTGTACAACCCAGTTTCCAGTTTCCATGCTGTGTAAAATGTAAATAGAGACAGAATGTGATGATGTGCAAAATATTGAAACCCCATATTTACCTGATAATAACAAATACAAATATAATGTCAGCGACACATTTGGAAAAAGTTGGACAGTGGCAACAAAAGGAAAAGTTGTGAAATGCTAAAAGTAAACTCGTAGTGGAACATCTCACAATGAATTAGGTTAACTGGTAACAGGTTAGTAACGTGACTGGGTATAAAAAGATAAAGATGGGGAGGTTCACTACACTCCATTAAGGTTCATTGCTGCCAAGTAGACATCTTTTTACAGCCTTGGTTTATGTGCATAGTTAAATTGTTTCCCTTTTGTCTGTTTTTATTATTGATAGTCTGTACAGAAAGCTTTATTTTGACTGTCAACTATCAAAAATAAAACTTATCCCCACAGTGGAGCCACCTCTATGATCCTTCTCTTGGAATCAGTATCATTGTCTAGAATGGGCAAGATCAAAGAGAAATAGTAGTTTTCACAGTAGGATTGATTATACAGATGTGTAAATAGTACTATAAACTATAATGTCTATACAAGGTAAATTTTTAATAAAGGGAAATATTGACATGAGATATTGATATGGGGGTGAGGGCTGAGAGCATCAGGAGAATGTGGAGCTCACAAAGGATGGATGTTAAAAACAGAACAGAAAGAGCAAAACAATACAGAAAGACAACAATAGAAACTGGCCGTCACGCTTTAGTGTACTGACCTTTTTTCTCTCATGCACTTCAGTGTTGAAAAAGAAGCAGTCTGCATACTGTGGACAAACACAAGAATAAATCTGGTTAGGAATATGGATTACAAGATATAATTACAACAGTGAGACAACAGCAGATTTACTATGCAAACAAAATATTTACTGTGGGCACATTAACACATTCAAAACCTGCTTAGATGCCATCGCGTGTAAATGGGTGAATGAGACATGTCGTGTAAAAGTGCTTTGAGTGGTTGGATGAGTTATATAAATATAGTCCATTTACCATTTACAAAATAGTGCAAAAACAAACACCGCTCTGTGTACACCATGTACTCTGAAAGTTATTTTAGCATATCTTTCTGGGAAACTGGGGAAACTTCAGAAAGCAGTTCTGCAAAATATGGATCCAGCTGCCACAAGCTGAGAAAACACTGCTCTTCTCATTGATATTACATTGTTTGTGTTAGTTGTATTTGTAGTTTGTGTTGTGTTTAATGATTTAGTTTCCTTATTAATGTGTAATACTACTGATTGGTGGATCCCATGCTTAATTTGTGGATTATTACCTTCTTATCTGGAGCCAGAAAGCTAGACTCAATTCTGCCATCTCATCCCAATGTACACCAATGACTGTCAAGAATCTGTTTCAGCTTTTCTAAACGTTTAAATATGGAGATGACACGGCATTCATAGTCCTCTTAAAATCTGATGACGGACATTAAGTGTGAATTAGTTAAGTGGTGTACAGTTGAGTGTTACATTACTTCACAGAAGGGTCAATTCGATTTCTAACAACAGTAACAATCAGTGACCTGAGTGTTGTAGCTGTCAAGCATGAGCTGGACAGAGTCTTGGTCTCCTTGGATGATGCTCTCAATTATCCTCTCCACATCTGGCACCATGCCTGCATCCCAATGACAAGCTGTCATTACCAGGAGGAGCATTTTTCATTGTGACCATTTATTTATTTAAATACATAAATTAAATGATCAAACAATAGTAAATCATAACCAATAACATCATAATTACAAACTTGCATTGTTCTCTGGAAGTAATTAGCAAAACAAAAGATCATCAATTCCCATACATAATTTGACAGAAAGTCAGTGATGAAAAACTAAATGGTGGGTCAAAATGAAAAGCTGAAGGTCAGTTCAGTGTCCTTTAAAACAATGTACAATGTCATTCTTTCACTTTAAAAGAAACTGACCACAAGTGAACTGAAAGTTTGTAAAAGAAGTTTGTAAAAAAAAAAAAAAAAAAGCACTGAAAGAGCGACATTAAAATCATTTGTTTTCATTTTGTTATTTGCACATTTGTTGCATTAATAGTTGACTTTTACAACATGCACAGTAGAAAAGCACTGTTGGAACTGACAAGAAATAACTGATGAAATCAAACATTTGTTTTAGTGATGGACAGTAGGAGCTCAGTTATTCAACAGCAGCACTATGCAGTGGCCATGGCCATCTTTCACTTACCTGCTGGGTTAGGGTTAGTAGTACACATACAGCTTCTGGCAGCTTCTGCTTCTCCTGTCTGATAAAACAATGGCTGTATAATCTCATTTCTCTTCTTGCTTGACACCTCCCCAACCTCCTCTGCCTCTAAGCCCTGGATTTATTCTGGACAGCTATTCCACTACCTACACTCTTCACCTGTAGCATGTGCTGTAGCTGTGTTGAGATGGAGAATGTTCCCACATGCCTTCATAAGACAGAAGGTGTCAAATCATCCTAGACAGTTCACAAGGCTCAAATCTCTACTTTGTCTACTTTGACACATGACAAACCAAGATCTAACAAGCTGACTGACTGAATGAGAATGATTCATGTTGTGTCTGGGCAACCAGATCCAATGATATGTTCACTTTTTCCATAAATTAAGGCAAATAAGCCTAATGATGGTCATTTTATTTTCTGCCATAACTGAATGATGTATTTTCCTGCCAGTTTATGATGTTTACAGTCAAGATGCCAGCTGCTTGGTTTTGCTGTCATTGAGTGCATTAGCATTAGCATTAGTCTGTCATTTTAGACAGACATGTTCAATTTAAGTGCCAATAACTGCTAAAATGGACACTGCCAGGCTTCTGACTTCTGGCTTCTGCTTGCCAGCCCTAATCAGCAGAAACCACTAATTTTAGCATTAGCTGCAAATGTCAGCAATTAGCATCTTTGTTTTAGCCACTAAAAATTAAATAGATGCTAATTGCTAACATGCTAATGCTAATGGTTAGCACATAAGCGCTAGCCACTAATGCGCTAGCTGCTCTGCTGTGTCTGTCTTGTCATTTTAGACAGACAAGTTCAAATTAAGTACCAATAAGTGACAAAATGACATGGCAAATGGCGTACACGTGTACGATCACAAGGGCTACAAAAGAAGCTCTGTAGTGCCCCCTAGAAATTTTCACAGAGGTCAGTTTGTAGAGCAGCCACCCCATAGTCTCGCTGCGGGGGCCCAGGTTGGAATCCCGATCTGTGCGGCCCATTCCCACATGTCATTCCCCATCTCTCTCCCCACATTTCCTGTCACCCTTCAGCTGTCTCTATCAATAAAAAGCAAAAATGTATGTTTTAAGATTTTCTTTCCAGGCTAAACAAGATTCTTCCAGTTTAGTGCCACATCATTTGTGTTCAGATTTACGTGCCTCTTTAAGTTATGAGTCTGCTGGCTATACCATGGTGCTCACCCTTGTTTAATTATCTTCTTTTTCAGAGGTGCAATAGAGTTGAGAGGTGTCTGTAATGAGCCTGTAGTACTATCAACAAGATGACCTATTCGTGAGGGGCTAAAGGAAGCACCGATCCACCGATCAATCTCCCGCTCCATTCTTCCCTCACTCATGAACTAGAAATTCTATCCATAAAGGTTATGAACAGAATCGGTGACAAAGGGCAGCCCTGGCGGAGTCCAGCTCTCACTGGAAACAAGTCCGACTTACTGTCTGAAATGCAGTCCCAGCTCTGGCACCAGGAGTACAGGGACCAGACGGCCTGTAATAGCGGGTCCGGATCCCCATGCGTAGCACCCCCCACAGGGTTCCCCAGGGGACAAGGTTGAATGCCTTCTCCAAGTCCACAAAGCACATGTAAACTGGTTGGGAGAACTCCCATGCACCCTCCAGGACCGCGCTAAGGGTATAGAGCTGGTCCACAGTTCCACGACCAGGACGAAAACCACACTGCTCCTCCTGAATCCGAGGTTCGACAATCTTGCGGACCCTCCTCTCCAGGACCCCCAAAAAGACCTTCCTGGGGAGGCTGAGAAGTGTGATCCCCCTATAGGTGGAGCACACCCTCCAGTCCCCCTTTTTGAAGAGGGGAACCACCACCCCGGTCTGCCAGTCCAGAGGCACTGCCCCCAATGTCCATGCGACGTTGCAGAGACGTGTCAACCAAGACAGCCCCACAACATCCAGAGCCTTGAGGAACTCTGGGCGGACCTCATCCAATCCCAGGGCCTTGCCACCTAGGAGCTTTTTGACTACCTCGGTGACTTCAGCCCCAGAGATTGGCGAGCTCACCACGGGGTCCCCAGACTCTGCTTCCTCAGTGGAAGACGTGCTGGTGGAATTGAGGAGGTATTCCCTCCACCGACCCAGGATATCCCCAGTCGAGGTCAGCAGCACCCCGCCCCCACTGAACACAGTGTTGACAGTGCACTGCTTCCCCTGCCTGAACTGCCGGATGGTGGTCCAGAACCTCCTCGAAGCCTTTCGAAAGTCATTCTCCATGGCCTCACCAAACTCCTCCCACACCCGAGTTTTTGCCTCAGCAACCGCAGAAACTGCATTCCGCTTGGCATGTCAATACCCGTCAGCTGCTTCAGGGGTCCCACAGGCCAAAGAGGTTCCGTAGGCCTCCTTCTTCAGCTTGACGGCATCCCTCACCACCGGTGTCCACCAGCGGGTTCGGGGGTTGCCGCCGCGACAGGCACCGACCACCTTGCAGCCACAGCTCCGGTCAGCGGCCTCAACAATGGAGGCATGGAACAAGGTCCACTCGTCCCCCGGGACGTGAGTGAAGCTCTCCCGGAGGTGCAAGTTGAAGCTCTTTCTAACAGGAGATTCAGCCAGACGTTCCCAGCAAACCCGCACAGAACATTTGGGCCTGCCAGGTCTGACCGCCGTCCTCCCCCACCATTGGAGCCAACTCACCACCAGGTGGTGATCAGTTGACAGCTCCACCCCTCTCTTCACCCAAGTGCCCAAAACACATGGCTGCAAATCCGACGACACAACCACAAAGTCGATCATCGAACTGCGGCCAAGGGCGTCCTGGTGCCACGTGCACATATGGACACCCTTGTGTCTGAACATGGTGTTCGTTATGGACAATCCATGGCGAGCACAGAAGTCCAATAACAGAACACCACTTGGGTTCAGGTCAGGGGGGCCGTTCCTCCCAATCACGCCACTCCAGGTCTCACTGTCGCTGCCCACATGAGCATTGAAGTCCCCCAGAAGGATGAGGGAGTCCCCAGAGGGAGCGCCCTCCACCCTCCAAGGACTCCAAAAAGGGTGGGTACTCTCAGGTACTCCTAGGACCTGATTGCCATGGGTGACCCTACCAGGGGCATAAAGTCCCCGACAACATAGCTCCTGGGATCACTGGAACATGCAAACCCCTCCACCGCGGTAAGGTGGCAGCTCCAGGAGGAAATTTAAGGAATCACTTCCTTAAATTTAAGGAATCACTTCCTTAAATTTGGCCATAGCACAATCAGATAAACGTCTGCTGTAGGAGTTTCTGCAAAAAGGCTTATAGTCGAGTAATATGAACTCGAAGGTCACTCAAAGAGTCCACATTTAATTACCTTATTTTGGACTGTTGGAGATGTTGATTTAATTTTTATTAAGGTTTTATGATGAACTCCTCTTCTATTTGTTTTATCTTTAAATAATGTAAGTGGACGGGGGATAGACAGTCTCTATACTAAAGAACTGGGTGGCAGCTGCTCTAATGGAGGTGCAGAGAAGTGTGTAAGACTGCAGCTCTGCTTCCTGGTCTCAACTCTGGGTTGTCATAGTTTTGGTTGACTAATAAACATGGCCATGTTTCTAGACATGAGAGCTGCTCCATCCAAAGTGGGATGGATGCCGTCTCCTAATCAGACCAGGTTTTCCCCAGAAAGGCATCCAATTGTCTATGAAGACAATCAATTTGCTGGACACTACCTCGACAGCCAGCGGTGAAATGACGACATGCAGCTATACATGTCATCACTGCTCACACTGGGCAGGGGTCAAGAGAAAACTATGGAGTCCGACATCATTTTACTGACTAACGGATTGTGGTTACTACAAGTTAAGAGACATTGTCTCTTCTGTTTGTGCACAAACAGAACAAGTCTGAGAGTACTGCGCTGATGTGAAAAATATACAAAATTTGTTTAGGCAAGCAGAACAGAGAGCACCATGGCAGTAACACCAATAACCGGAAGTGACAATACGCTTACCGTAAAATATGTTGTCAACAGCTAGAGACAGAGGCTACAAAGATTTTCAAAATCCCACATAGCCTTGAAGTGTTTCAGCACTCTGTACTTAAAAGTAGGTTATTAGGGCCCGAGCACGCACTGTGTGCGAGGCCCTATTGTTTTTCAAATGTTTATTATTTTTTTTCGTTTTTATTAGGGCCCGAGCACGCACTGTGTGCAGGGCCCTATTGTTTTTCGTTTGGACGTTTTCTTCCCCAAAGTAAATCGCGTTTTCGACGGCCTATATGTACTCGAAAAGTTGCGAAAATTTGCCTACCCCCCCAAAGTCGGGCGTAAAATTACGTATTTTGGGGGTCTCGCACATGGGCGTACAGAAATGGCTCGACGGCGCCACCTACGTTTTCGTTTTCGGAGGAGCATCTGGACACGGTTTCATCCACCAGCACGAAACTTTGTGGGAGTATGTAAACGACCGAGACGCACAAAAAAGTCTCTCGGAGACCCGGGCTATATCGAAGCGTACGCCGTGCACTTTGTTCCAAAGTTGGCGTTTTCGTGTTTTTGGGGTCATTTTCAGGGCTCGTATTTGAACGAACTCCTCCTAGGGCTTTCGTCCTATCTGTTTGAAACTTGGCGTGTGGTTTCGTAAGGCCTCGACCATGAAAAGTTATCAAAATCGCAAGTTTTCGATTTACTGTGTGAGAGGGGCGGGGCCACGAAATTTGGCGTTTTGGCGTGAAATTTCGACGGGCTATAACTTCGCCAAAAATACTCCAACCTTCACCAAACTTCTCGTATATAATCGCAGTCTGGCCTAGAATACATTTCCATAAAAATATTTGGAGGTTATCACAGCACCCCCTAGTGGCGACCGAAAAGACCACTTTTTTCGAAATGACGTCCAGCTCGGAAAATATTGACCATATCCACCTCAAACTAGGTGGAGATGTTGTCAAGGCCTTGGGGTTGACATTTGAGAAAGAATTTCAACTTTTCATCAGAGGGCGTGGCCGTGACGGCGCGTCAAAGTCAACCGTGCAGATTTTTTCGCTAAAAAAAACAAACTCCCTTGACTTTTTGGGATGATTTTCAGGCAAAGCTGCTGTGCTTTCAGATACTTTCTCAGACCTGTCTGAAACCTCTTGTGGTTGTTAAGAACACTATTATGCAAAGTTCGGCTGCATAATTAATGAGAGGGCGCTGCGAAATCGCTCTATAGCGCCCCCTTGCATTTGTCTTGGAGGCAGCCCCGCCACAGCTTTGGACACAGAGTTATGAAACCTCAGCCGAATTGTAGAGGGAGGCAAGATCTACAAAAAAGTCTCTTGGAGCAATGGGCCAAAAATTAACAGGAAGCCAGATATTTAAGAATGAAAGTCACCATTTTCGCTGGTTCCAGCTGGCTGAGAAGGGCGTCTATTTGAACGAACTCCTCATAGGGATTTTATCCGATTGACTTCAAACTTGGTAGGTGCGTTCACATGGACTTCCTGAGTAAAAGTTATCAAAATCATAGATTTTGATGAAATGGTGTGGGCGTGGCGCTCCATCACATTTGACCCTTTGATACAACATTCAAACTCCATTTACTTTTTGGCTGTTTTTACGGCAAAAGCTGTGTTGCTTCCATATATTTCGTCAGACCTGTCTGAAACTTCTTGTGGTTGTTAAGACCAATATTATGCATCTTTCGGCTGCATAACCAACTAGGGGGTCGGGGGGAACTTTTTTTCATAGCGCCCCCTTGAACTTTTCTTTCAGGCAGCCCCGCCACAGTTTTAGACACAGAGTTATGAAACTCAGCCAAATTGTAGAGCATGGCAAGACGTACAAAAAAGTCTCTTGGAGCAATGGGCTAAAATGAACAGGAAGCGAGATATTTAGGGCCCGAGCACGCACTGTGTGCAGGGCCCTATTGTTTTTCGTTTGGACGTTTTCTTCCCCAAAGTAAATCGCGTTTTCGACGGCCTATATGTACTCGAAAAGTTGCGAAAATTTGCCTACCCCCCCAAAGTCGGGCGTAAAATTACGTATTTTGGGGGTCTCGCACATGGGCGTACAGAAATGGCTCGACGGCGCCACCTACGTTTTCGTTTTCGGAGGAGCATCTGGACACGGTTTCATCCACCAGCACGAAACTTTGTGGGAGTATGTAAACGACCGAGACGCACAAAAAAGTCTCTCGGAGACCCGGGCTATATCGAAGCGTACGCCGTGCACTTTGTTCCAAAGTTGGCGTTTTCGTGTTTTTGGGGTCATTTTCAGGGCTCGTATTTGAACGAACTCCTCCTAGGGCTTTCGTCCTATCTGTTTGAAACTTGGCGTGTGGTTTCGTAAGGCCTCGACCATGAAAAGTTATCAAAATCGCAAGTTTTCGATTTACTGTGTGAGAGGGGCGGGGCCACGAAATTTGGCGTTTTGGCGTGAAATTTCGACGGGCTATAACTTCGCCAAAAATACTCCAACCTTCACCAAACTTCTCGTATATAATCGCAGTCTGGCCTAGAATACATTTCCATAAAAATATTTGGAGGTTATCACAGCACCCCCTAGTGGCGACCGAAAAGACCACTTTTTTCGAAATGACGTCCAGCTCGGAAAATATTGACCATATCCACCTCAAACTAGGTGGAGATGTTGTCAAGGCCTTGGGGTTGACATTTGAGAAAGAATTTCAACTTTTCATCAGAGGGCGTGGCCGTGACGGCGCGTCAAAGTCAACCGTGCAGATTTTTTCGCTAAAAAAAACAAACTCCCTTGACTTTTTGGGATGATTTTCAGGCAAAGCTGCTGTGCTTTCAGATACTTTCTCAGACCTGTCTGAAACCTCTTGTGGTTGTTAAGAACACTATTATGCAAAGTTCGGCTGCATAATTAATGAGAGGGCGCTGCGAAATCGCTCTATAGCGCCCCCTTGCATTTGTCTTGGAGGCAGCCCCGCCACAGCTTTGGACACAGAGTTATGAAACCTCAGCCGAATTGTAGAGGGAGGCAAGATCTACAAAAAAGTCTCTTGGAGCAATGGGCCAAAAATTAACAGGAAGCCAGATATTTAAGAATGAAAGTCACCATTTTCGCTGGTTCCAGCTGGCTGAGGTGAAAAAACTATCTCCATCGACTTTTTGCATGATTTTGAGGCAAAACCGTTGGGCTTTCTTATACCTTGTCAGAGCTGTCTGAAACTTCTTGTGGTTATTAAGATGAATAAGATGCAAAGTTCGGCTGCATTATTAATTAGGCAACGGCGCAAAATTGCTCCATAGTGCCTCCCTTGATGTTTTCTCTGAGGACAATTTTTTCCACAATTTTGGACACAGAATTTTGAAACCTCAGCCGTACTGTGAACATGGAAAGGCCTACAAAACAGTCTCTTGGAGTAATGGGCTAAAATGGACAATGAAAATCACTGTTTTTTGCCGTTTCAGATTGGCTGAGAAGGGGTCCTATTTGAACTAACTCCTCCTAGGTATTTTATCCAATTGACTTCAAACTTGGTAGATGAGTTCATAGACACTTCCTGAGTAAAAGTTATCAAAATCATGAATTTTGAAGAAACGGTGTGGGCGTGGCGCTCCCTCAGATTTTGACTGTTTGTCCCAATTCTGGCTAATGTGTGTGCTCAATTGAACGAAACGCTTTGAAAGCGTGGAAGGCTCGCGCGTTTTCCGACTGCTGCCTTCCGACGTGCCAGCCCGTCGAGTTGCGTGGGAGTGCGAGGGCCCGTTCAACGCTGCTTGCAGCTTTAATTTTTTTTCTTTTTCTTCCCCCAAGTAAATCGCATTTTTGACGGCCTATATGTCCTCAAAAAGTTATGAAAATTTGCCTACCCCCCCAAAGTCGGCCGTAAAATTACGTATTTTGGGGGTCTCACACATGGACGAGCAAAAATGGCTCTACGGCGCCACCTACGTTTCAGTTGTCGGAGGAGCCCCTCGACACGGTTTCATCCACGTGTACGAAATTTAGCGGGAGTATGTAAACTACCGAGCCGCACAAAAAAGTCTCTTGGTGACCGGGGCTATCGCGAAGCGTACGGCGGCCATTTTGTTTCAAAGTTGGCGTTTTCGTGTTTTTGGGGTCATTTTCAGGGGTCATATTTGAACGAACTCCTCCTAGAGCTTTCATCCGATCTGTTTGAAACTTGGCGTGTGTGTTCTTAAGGCCTCGACCATGAAAAGTTATCAGAAAGCGTGACTTCCAGATTTACTGCGTCAGAGGGGCGGGGCCACGAAATTTGGCGTTTTGGCGTGAAATTTCGACGTGCTATAACTTTGCCAAAAATACTCCAATCTTCACCAATCTTCAGATATATAATCACAGTCTGCCCTAGAATACATTTCCATAAAAATATTTGGAGAATTTCACAGCGCCTCCTAGTGGCGACAGAAAAGACCACTTTTACGAAATGACGTCCAGCTCGAAAAATATTGACCATATCCACCTCAAACTAGTTGGAGATGTCGTCAAGGCCTTGGTGTTGACATCTGAGAAAGAATTTCAACTTGACATCAGAGGGCGTGGCCGTGACAGCGCGTCAAAGTCAAGCGTTCGACGAAAAATGGAACTCCATTGACTTTTTGGGTAATTTTCAGGCAAATGTGTTGGGCTTTCATATACTTTCTCAGACCTGTCTGAAACCTCTTGAGGTTATTAAGACCAAAAAGATACAGAAGTCGGCTGCATAATTGATTAGGGGGCGGGGCAAAATCGCTCTATAGCGCCCCCTTGAATTTTTCTTTCAAGCAGCCCCGCCACAGTTTTGGACACAGAGTTATGAAACCTCAGCCCAATTGTAGGGGAAGACATAACCTACAAAAAAGTCTCTTGCAGCAATGTGCTAAAATTAACAGGAAGCGAGATATTTAACAATGAAAATAACCATTTTTGCTGTTTCGACCTGGTTGAGAAGGGGTCATATTTGAACAAACTCCTCCTAGGTATTTTATCCAATTGACTTCAAACTTGGTAGATGTGTTCATAGAGACTTCCTGAGTACAAGTTAACAAAATTATGAACTTTGATGAAATGCTGTGGGCGTGGCCCCAATTCTGGCTAATGTGTGTGGTCAATTGAACAAAACCCTTTGAAAGCGTCGAAGGCTCGCGCATTTTCCGCCTGCTGCCTTCCGACGTGCCAGCCCGTCGAGTTGCGCGGGAGTGCGAGGGCCCGTCCAATGCTGCTTGCAGCTTTAATTTCCTTTTGTTTTTTAGAATTTTGATTTAGCCCAAACTACAGTATAGTGCTGAAAATCAATAAAGCTGAACTTTGAACCAACCTTATGTTATCAGCTTAAATCCACCTAATGCATCGGCCATACTTAAATGAAATGACTTGAGAAGAGGTGTGTAACAAAGAGGACTTTGTTCCCTGGAATTTGAGATGGAGTTGGGAAAACTTGCACCATGCACTTTAACTAAGATACATGCATTTTAATAATTGCACAGGCACTTTTGTAAAGCAGTGGCACATTATTGTGTTTGCACACTTCATGCACGTTTGCACATTGCATATTTGAACATTTGATATAGATTTATATTTATGGATCGTTTCTATTTTTATTGTTCTTTTAAATCTTAGCTGTATGTTCTGGCCAAATGGTTCCACCTGCAAAATCAAATAAAATCAAATTTTATTTGTATAGCCCAAAGTCACAAAACACATTTTGCCTCAGAGGGCTTTACAATCTGTACAGGGAGTGACATCCTTTGTCCTTAGACCCTCGGTTCAAGTGAGGAAAAACTTGCCCACAAAAAACCCTTTTTAACAGGGAAAAAATGTGGAAGAAACCTCAGGAAGAGCCACATAGGAGGGATCCCTCTTCCAGGACGGACAGACGTGCAATAGATGTCACGTGTACAGAACAAATCAACTTAATCAACAGCTCAATCATCAAATAAAATTAGATTTGATTTGAACAGTTCTGTGGATGGTCCATCCAGAGTTGAGGTCTGAATCAGAGAGCACGACCCTGTGATGGCAAAGGAAGCTGCACGCTTGGGATGTGATTGGATCACTGGCTGCCATACCTGCTGTTTGCCTACAGAGAGGTCCCACAAGCATCCACAGGTTTCTCTACCTTTCAACTGTTGTACGGCCACCAGGTGAGAGGACCGCTGGACCTGCTGAGGGACTACTGGGACGGTTCCAAGCTGGAAGTAGAAAATGTGGTGGTGTATGTGGTAAAAATGTGGGCGAGACTGGAGGAAATGACCACATGAACACACGGAGTCAGCTCAATGAGACCAGAAAGTGTGGTATGATCGGAGGGCCAGAGAGTCTTTCAACCAAGCCAAATAGTACTGTTGTTGCTGCCAACCAGTGAAAGCAAGTTGCTGACTAAGTGGCATGGACCATATCAAATCAGCAAATGTGTGGGTAAGGTCACATATGAACTTGTTATTCCAGACAAGTTTAAAAAAATACCAGTCTTTTCATATTAACCTGCTGAAGGAGTTCCAGGTGCCCCCGGAGCCAGTGCACCAGCAGCTTTTGGTCTGTGCGGTGCAGGAGGAGGACACCATTGACAATTTCTTCTGAGCCACCACCACAGCAGCTGAAGCCCCAGAGGTAGACCTGTCACATCTGTCTCTCGCTTGGCAGGCAGAGGTAAAAACCCCTGCTTGATCCAGAGCTCTTCAGAGAGACCCCAGGTTTCACTTCAGTGGTCCAGCACAAGATTTGGCTGAAGGGAGATCCCCCAGTGTGGCAGAAGAGCTACAGGATTCCTAAGCGGTTAATTCCTCTGTTGCAAAGGGAAATTAAGCTGATGTTGGAGCTGGGAATAATAGAGGTTTCCTGCAGTGCAGTCCCATTGTATTGGTTCCAAAGAAAGACGGTTCTCTCAGATTTTGCATTGCTTTCAGATATCTGAATGCAGTGTCCAACTTTGACCCATACATACCTCATGATCATCAGACTGATGATCTGGTGGAGAGAGTTGGCAGAGCTCAGTACATCACCACACTGAATCTCAACAAGGGCTATTGGCAGGTCGCCTTAGCATCAGATGCCAGGGAGATGACAGCTTTCAGAACACCATATGGTATGTATCAATTCAAGGTCACGCCATTTGGTCTCCAGAGGGCGCCAGCCACTTTTCAAAGATTAATGGACCATGTTCTGAGAGATTTGTCTGACTTTGCAGCTGCATATATGGATGATGTAGTTATTTGCAGCCAATCATGGGAGGAGCATATGGTTCACCTGCAACAGGTACTGCAGAAAATAAAGGCAACCGCCCTCACCATTAACCCTCACAAGTGTGCTGTTCCCCAAACAGAAGTGGAGTACTTGGGTTACATCATTGGATTTGGATAGATAAAACCACAGCTTGGGAAAGTGGATGCCATCCAATCCTTTCCTGTTGCCACCACCAAAAGAAAACTGAGGTGATTCCTTGGTTTGGTGGGCTCTTATCGTAAGTTTGTGTTTCATTTTGCTGCTATAGCTGTTCTGCTGGATGATCTAACCTGCTCCAAGCAGGGTTCATTGGACTGACGAGTATGACAGAGGCTGTGTCTCAATTCAGGGGCTGTATGTTTCGAAGGACGCATTTACATCACAACGCTGCAAGATGTCCCAATTTGAGGTCCTTCGAAATCAGCCTTTTTTTGCCTCTTTTTCAAGAATGCACCACAACTATCCTTTGCGGCTTCAAATATCCCAAGATCCTTTACACGCCGCCGTTCAGTGCCTGAAAACATACAACAATGGTGACACCTGTTATGGAATTTTCTATTCTTGTAGTGTTCTGGGTGACACATACATACTTTTAAATGGAATATAATAAAAGCACAAACATACAGACATTATACAAGGTTACATGCTGTTTGTCTTTGGCTGGCAGTAGCAGGTGTTATCCTGTCTCAACACTGTTGTGGCCAGGGTCGAAGGACTCTGGTGCTGCATGCTTAGACATAATAGACAGCTTGCCACTGACATTCCAATCTGCGTAAACAGACATCAAATCAAATCAAATCAAATCAAATTTTATTTGTATAGCCCAAAGTCACAAAACACATTTTGCCTCAGTGGGCTTCACAATCTGTACAGGGAGTGACACCCTCTGTCCTTAGACCCTCGGTGCCCACAAAAAAACCTTTTAACAGGGAAAAACTGTGGAAGAAACCTCAGGAAGAGCCACAGAGGAGGGATAGTAGCAATAATGACTATATATGGCATATAATGCTATATATGGTGGACGTCAGCAGCAGACCACGGCGGCAGCCACGATCCATGAGAACCTGCTGGACGAGAAAGCACAGAAACTCCGGGGAAGAGGTGTAGTTAGTAACATCCAAAGAAATGGTGTAAGAGAGATAATGATTGACAGAACAATAAGACCTCAGGCCCGTTTATGCAGACTCTAAGGGATATCGAACTGCCTTACATTGATAGGTATGATGAGAGAGATAGAGAGAGAGAGAGAGAGAGAGAGAGAGAGAGAGAGAGAGAGAGATAATGATTGACAGAACAATAAAACCTTAGGCCCCGTTTATGCGGACTCTAAGGGTTATCGAACTGCCTTACATTGATAGGTATGATGAGAGAGATAGAGAGAGATAGAGAGAGAGAGAGAGAGATAATGATTGACAGAACAATAAAACCTTAGGCCCCGTTTATGCGGACTCTAAGGGTTATCGAACTGCTTTACATTGATAGAGAGAGAGAGAGAGGGTTTACAGCAGGCCTGGGCAAACTGTTCCACAAAGGGCCGGTGTGGCTGCAGGTTTTCTTTCCAACCAAGCAGCAGCACACCAGACTTGACTCATTTAATCAACTGATCTCAGTCTTCAGAGAGTTGATTGGTCAAACGGTGTGCTCTCGGTTGGTTGGAACAAAAACCTGCAGCCACACCGGCCCTTTGTGGAACAGATTGCCCA
The DNA here is from genome assembly GCA_023373845.1 of Nibea coibor. Classification (NCBI taxonomy): domain Eukaryota; kingdom Metazoa; phylum Chordata; class Actinopteri; family Sciaenidae; genus Nibea; species Nibea coibor. The sequence continues at coordinate 22,637,391 of CM041727.1, forward strand.
GGCCTGGTTTACAGTAAAGGGACATCAAGTGGACATCAGCAGCAGACCACAGCAGCGGCCACGATCCATGAGGACCTGCTGTTTGGCTAAATGATTGGTTTCATCAGGCTTAATCGATAAATATAATTGCAATTAACATCTGTGTCTCCAGACTTAATCATGTTGACGAAGACACTATTCTTGGTAAAAGCATTCTCTTTTACCTAATTCGGGGCGTATAGTGTTTGTGATGTTATCTCGGGGTTTAAAGTCTATCCACCAGCATGAGTTGGGCAGAATGTGAGACCGACTCAGGAACTTCTGATGCTTTATGAGAATGTCTCTAATTCTCCTTGGCCAAGTGTCAATAAATAATACAGCATAAGACATCAGAGGCTCCTGAACACTTTGTTTCTTCCTGACCTCACCACTGACCTTTGGCTTCAGCAATTTCTCCACAACAACACCAAGTGGCTACATTAAAAGCACCAACTGACGGTACCGTTTACAGTCAAACATTTTGATGCACCGTAGGCTTGATCAATCAAAAATATGTGTAGTAGTTTTTTGAGGACAGTCTGAAGATGCTCCTGCACATTTGGTGTAATAAGTTTCAAAGTTTTTGAAGTGAGTGATGGACTTCATAATTTCCTGTGTACTTCAGATCAGTTCAGTTGCTTTTATTGTCCCCTAAGGGAAACTTGGCTTGCAGACATTTTAAAAAATACTTATACTTTAAAAACATAGAATAAAAAACATAATCACATTGAATTCATTATGTACATGGACTTAAAATCATTGTTTTATTTTATGGCCTGGGTGCCCTGGCTTTTGGCCTTTGTTCCCTCAAAAAATTGACAACACAAAAGGCCAAGTGGCCTTGCCCCTAAAATGACGAAATTCCAGGCCTGGTCTGTGACACTCAACAATCCTGCCTAAGTATTCTTTTGCTGTATTCTCCAGCCATAATTGTGGTCTGCCTAACAAGGTGTTTCATTCATTATCATGTTTGTCATTTTAACAGTTTTATTTCATTGTGTCAAATACAGGAATTTCATGTACAGAAAAGCAACTGGGAATTAGAGAATGAAATAGCTGTACAATATTTACACATCAAAACAACAAAATTGCTCTGCAAGAATATCCTCTGAGAGGTCAAATAATAAGAAATATCCATCAACAGCAAACAGATAAAAATAAGTACCATTAAACACTAACATTTATGCTTTTGGATCATTTCTACCTTTAAGGTCGTGCTTTATTTTTTATTTTTTGTTCCTCATCTTTACAGGCGTTAAATTCTCTCTCTCATTGTCTTTTAACACAAACAGAAGAAAGAACACAGCTTAGTTTTAAGTACATTTCATTTCCCCTCTAGTTTAACTGCTTTCTCAGTGAGGCAGGTAGAAACAAGACTCATAGTTCATAGTTCACTTCTGTCTCACTCTAGTTTTTATCTCTGTCAATCTGACAGAAGCAAAAAAAAAAGAAAAAAAAAAGGATGGTAATTTTTAGAAATGATCTTGTATAAATTATACAAACCGTGATTATCAATACATACTTAGAGACAACTTGTGTGTGTCTGTCAATATTCTGTAGGTCACAGAATGAGGTGACAAAAATCTCTTTTGTAGTGTTCACTGAATTATCTTCTTTGACTTTTGAGGAAAATCCATCACATTCAGATTGTTCACTATCCTCCATTTTTCAATAGGTTTCTTCTTTAAAATAGACTTAAAAAATAAAACAAATACTTTAAAAGTGAAAGCTCCCATGAGCATGCCGACAGTGGTTGTTCTTACTGGACACAACACCTTGTTTTGCTTCACAAACTCTGGGTGCCTCTACCCATATACATAACACTGCAGGTTGATGTGTGGGCTTGGAGCTGCCATCAGATCATCCATCAGGCTTTGGCACTGAGACTCAGCAGTTCCATGAAGGATTTAAAGAGGCTCTCCAGCCAGCCCTGGTTAGCCATGCACTGCTGTACCACCTCCTCCTGGCCGGGGTCCTCTGCCGCCTGCTCAATACTGTCCGTCTGCACAGGAAAAACAGGTCATGGATTTTTTACACATCAAATTTCTATGCATGTAGTACATTAGTCACAGCACATTAGGCTTGTTTTTAGCAATCATCAATATTTTCATATATATTTCATATTGTTTACTATACTTTTTGTTAGAACATTTCAACCTATCACTTTACTAACTTTACAGAAAGATATTTTCTTATTATTTTAAATTATGACTCTGTGTGTGTGTGTGCACGTGCACACGTATTTGAGCTCAGTTACTGTTTTGCAGAAGATATTGAAATCTTTTACTTCGGTAAAAATAGCAATAACATAGTTTAGTAATACAGGTCATCTAGCTTCTATGGATGATATCAGGTTTCATGAAATGACTAGTGTACAGTGTTAATGAAAGCGTATTTAAACCTCTTAAACCTGATACCTATGCCCAGGAAAAAATCGCGTAAATGGAAGAATAAGAATAATACACCCAAAATGAATGAGAAGTGGTTTATATGCATGCTTCTGGTCTCCTTTGATCAGTAAGAAGCTTAGGAATACAAATCTAAATTTCACCATTATAACCTGGATTCCAGAGATCCCATGCATAATGATACAATGAATGTCTACTACTCCTTGACTACAATTCTAACTGAATTTAGTTCCATAAAGCCATGATGTGGATAACATAAATCCCCCCAAAAACCTTAAAAACACAGTGTACCTTCTGTTTTGTCTCAGAGCAATTCAATTGAATAAACCAATGTTATGATTGAGCCAGCAGATGGAGACATAGATAATGTTAGCTGAAGTAACGCCTCATGTAAGGTCTTCCCCTGCAATGAAAGGTTCCTGGATGATAACAGCTGGAAAACATCATTTACACTGTACTGAGATGTTCCATGTTTTCTGCCTCAAAAGTAAAGAATTTTTGCAAAGTGAGAGAACTTCTTTCAGAATTTTATTTATATAGCGCCATATCATAACAAGTTATTTCATGACAAATTTTAGGTCTAGACCAGGGGTCGGGAACCTTTTTGGCTGAGAGAGCCATGAAAGCCACATAGTTTAAAATGTATTTCCGTGAGAGCCATATAATATTTTTAATACTGAATACAAATAAATGTATGCATTTTAAGGAAGACCAACAGTTTTAGAGTATAATAAGTCTCTGAATGTATTCTTTTTAATAACATAGTTATACTGAAGCTAACCAATAATAAATAAAATACTTATTAACATTAATGCGACTTCTGGTGCTGCATGGTTCAGATCGTGCACCGATCACCATAGCAACCCATGTGTTTCGGATGTAGACGTGCATGCGCACTCATGTACTGCTGACTAAACTCTCCGGTCATTAGCTCACAAGCAGTTTCTTTTCCGAGCTGTTCTGTATCGTGAAAATTGAACAAAAATAACACGAAACACAACTGCTTACTCTCCTACTGATTTTAATTGGGACATTTTGCATCGATTGTAAAAACATTAAATGTGTGGTACACGTTTGGAAGGCTGGGCGCAAAGGACACCGGGCTCTCTCTGAGGGGAGGGAGATGCCCGGCCAACACTCCGTCCAGGATGGACTAAAACACAGCACGGCCAGTTCAGAAACTTTTCAGAATATGTTAAAAAGAATGCTGCATGTTGCAAGCGGATCCATTTTCTGACCCAGAGAGCGGCCGTGACTGGTTCTGAATGAGGGACTTATAGCAGGCATCTTCCTTGAATGTTTTAGTGGTATGCAGTACCGGACCGTACCGGCTTACTTTCACCCCTCTGCGAGCCAGATGCAGTCATCAAAAGAGCCACATCTGGCTCGCGAGCCATAGGTTGCTGACCCCTGGTCTAGACCGTACTCTATAATATTATTTACAGATCCAGTCATGATGATACATACATAAATGATAATAAACTGACTGTTTTAAAATGAAATAATGATAAAGATTTTAAATCATGTTGATGCTACACTGAATAGTGTCTCTGTCATTTGTATGGCTATTCTCTACTTTGTAACTTTGTGCTCCTACGATCACTAGTGAGGAGTACTGAATACTTTCACACACCATCAACTACTTCAACGATTTTGGTCAAACTGGATCATATTTTATGGAGATATTCAGCTTTTCCCTCTGATGTCCTCAGGCTGCTCTGCCTCAGGCTGCTCCGCCTCAACTCTCTGTGATTTACATGGATGGACAGTGAAGTAAACTGCTGTAAACTATAGCACGTTAGCTGGGCTGAGCTGGGCTTCTTGGACTAGTAAGTGAAATTAGCTGGCTGACGCTTGTGTTGTTGATGTTGGATGCAAACTTACCAACTCGCTTCCAAAAATCTGAGCGCATAAACATGGCAATTTTAGTATTTTATGATAATAAAATAATCTCAATAATGCAGATAAAATATTGCAGCAAAACATTAACTTTATACAATTGAGCATAAATGCAGCCATTCTTACCTCTCTCTTGCAGTGTAGGAAGGTGTGATACTTGTAGTGGTGAAGGGAATGATACAGACTGTAGATCCGGCAAGTTTCAATTGAGAGCTTCAGATCCTGAAAAGTTTGTGAGAGAAAAAAAAAGATTGATTTCCAACATTTTGACGGAGGTGTGGCTGCCCAAAGTGGATAACCCAAAAGTTACACTAAAAACATTTGAATAATTCTTAATATTTAGATTTCAATATTAGATTTTGATTCTCATTTGACATTAGAGAGTTTAATTAAATTGTTAAATAAATAAATTAAAAAAATAAAAGAACTATTTTTCTCACTTCCCTCAAGCGACTCTCAGCTTTCTGCCTCCTCCCTGGTATAAGGGAGATTTTGGCCAGACGGAGGGAATACACAGAGGCACGAAGGGTCGTGAAGGTAAACAACATACGATTCCAACATAGGGAGCTGATCTTACTATTAAAAGTGTCTAAAAGAGTGAGTGAGTTTTTGTCTAGAAGGGAGGAGGGAGTGTTTCAATCTGTTTAGAACAAAATGCAAGGTGAACCAGTGAAAATAATTTCATTCAATGTCAATGGGGTTTTGAATCCAATTTAGAGAAGTAAGATTTTGTTGAAACTGAAAAAAGAGAAGGCACAAATATCTTTTCTTCAAGAAACACATAAGTCACATGCAAAATTAAAAAGGATGGGTTTTAGAGAGGAGTGGAGGAGAGAAGAGAGGAGTCACTATTCTTATATCAAACACACAGTTATTAACATATATCAGAAATTAAAGATGATTGGGGTGGCTCAGTCGGCAGAGCAGCCCCATATGCGAAGGCGAGGAGGGGACAGGGTTCAGGGTTCAAGTCCTGACCTGTGTGGCCCTTTCCTGCATGTCATCCCCCATCTCTCTCCCCACATTTCCTGTCACCCTTCAGCTGTCTCTATACAATAAAGGTTGGAAAGGCCAAAAAAATAATAATAATAAAAAAAGATGATCCCAAGACATCAAGGATTTTATAGACCTTAATGATTCGGGGAAAGTTTCACCAGTGATTGGATGGGACACACTGAAAGCAATAATGAGAGGGAAAATTATTTCATTAACTACATACATGAAAAAAAGGGCAAAAATTTGCAGATTTACAGGGAAATTAAAATGGCTGCAACAGGCGGACAGTAGCACAACAAATTTAAATTTTAAAGAGGAAATTAGAAAACTAGAGTGAAAGTGATGAAATATATACATTAGAAACCCCCAAAAATTATTTTCCTAAAACAGAAAAAATTAGGAGGAAGTAAAGGATGGATTGGAAGGAAGAAATTATCTTGGTTATCCCCAAAGTGGGATTACAAATTATTTACATCTATCTCAGCTCGCAGACTGGAAAACCTCTTGCCAGACCTCATACACTTAGACGGATTTATCCAACAAAGACAAACGTTAGATAACATAAGGCGGACCTTGCATAATAAAATAGAATAAAACAAAGTCAATGACAATAGGACTGGACGCAGAGAAAGCCTTTGATTCGGTTAGAAAGACATCTCTATATAAGGTGTTAGGTAAATTTGGATTCAGCACTAAATTTATCAGCACAATTCAGGCATTACATGATAAGCCTACAGGCCTTATAAAAAATTAATGGTGACCTTTCAGATTAATTTATTCTAGAGCAAGGAACCAGACATCGTTGTCCAATTTCCCCCCTACTATTTATATTATTTATTGAACCCTTAGGTGAACTGATTAGACAAAACGAGAATGTCAAAGGCATTGAGGTGGGTAGGTGCGTATACTACCATTGATCACCAAGCTGTTATTATATTGTGACTTCCTGATTTTGGTGGGACTGTTGAGCAACGCTAGCAAGGAGTTCTTGTTACATAGTGATCCTTCTAGGTATAGCCAGGTAGGTTTACGCAGGTGCTTCTTGGAGATATTATTGGCTTTATAGTTCCAAATGAAAGGTACAATGATTGAATGCATGGAACATGGAAGAGACTGAAAGAGATGTAGGAAACGTGGCGTGCAATCATCTTAATTGGGTTAATCTTACCTACAAGAGAGATAGGAAGTCTTCCAGAAATTTGTACTTTGTTTAAGTTGCTCAACTATTTTGCCAGTTCTTTTGTAAAAGGTCATCTGGGTTTTTGTGACAGTTATACCAGTTATACTCTAAGATATGAGAAGTCTTTAAAAGGTAGTTGACTGTATATATGTCATGTCAACTTCATTAGAGATTGGCATTAACTCACTCTTATCCCAGTTTACAGAAAATGTAGAGTCTGCCAAAGTTGTTAATTAAAGTCAAAAGATGAAGTATGGAGGTTTGGGGATAAAAGAATATTGTCCGCGTACAGTGAAATATGGTGTTCTTGTCCATGGATGTCGATAGGAGATATTAGACGAGTCTGCCTAATGCTAGCTAGCACGACTGATCGCAAAAGGGGGTGAGATATTATGGTTGGTTATGACAGAGGCAGTTGGATGCGAGTAGATAAGCTCAATCCACTTCATAAAGGGGGGCCCAAAACCATTTTTTTTGTGTGTGTGTAAACATCATAATGGGCCATTCAAAGGCATGCTGTGCATCCAAAGAAATGATCTATGATTCATCACTGTGTTCTGTATACAAAATGTAGAGCAAGCAGCGCAAATTAAAGTATATACAGTGAACCCTTGTTTATCGCGGGAGTTACGTTCCAAAAATAACCCGCGATAGGTGAAATCAGCAAAGTAGTGAGCTTTATTTTTTTGCTATTATTTAGTGCTTATACAATGCAATACTGTACTATAGAATGAAACAAAAAATCAAAACCTGTTTTCAGGTTTTCAAACCGTGAAGTAGCGTCACCCCCGATAAAGCGATAAATAACGAATGCGGTCTTCCTTCGCTGTGTATGGGCGCTCGGCAGGGAGAGAAGCTGGGTAAAATGTCTCAGCCAATCAGCTTACGTGATCCGACCCGAGCGTATATGATCATGTCTTTGAAAAATCCGCGATGCACTGAGGGCGCGAAAGGTAAAGCGCGAAGTAGCGAGGGATCACTGTATGCCTGAAACCTGACATGAAACCTGTGTGGTCAGGATGAATTATAGAACAGATTTTAATCTACTGGCTAAGACTTTACCAAAAATGTTGGTTTCAATAGGAGGCAGGAAGATGATAAGAGAAGACCAAGTTAGGGTCACGTCCAGGTTTGGGTATGAGTGAAATATTGCCCTTATATAGAATAGGGGGCAATTTAGAGACCAGAATGTCTCATCTGTAATTTGATGCCTTTTGGAGATTTTTCCATCTTTCCTTGGCTTCTTTATGCACATTAATACAAATTTTTACCTGGGGTTCCCAAACTTTCGATCCCCACTGTGTATATATATATATATATATATCAAATTATTATTATTGTATTATTACGGATCAGATCAGATCCTCCCTGTGACTGATAGACCTGTTCATAACAATTTGCAAAGCATTCATTAATTTTTTCAGGATCCATCAGTGGAGACCCATCAACCCTTTCAATTGAATGTAGGGACCTGGGTACCTGGGATTGTCCCACCTACCTCTACCTCTGGGGTAGAGGTCTGCATTGGGATTGGGTCAATGGAAATCTCGTGGGAACAGGAGGTTTGAGCGAAGCTACAGTCGGGCAGCAGAACACAGCGGGGTTGTGTGGGATTGAAATGCAGGCTAGGCTAGCTATTAAACAAAGTTATATTTTAATGCATGTTGCATTGTCATGTGATAGTTTAGCAGGTCATTCAAACAGCCCTGTTGCTAGCTTTAACTACATTGGAGAAGAATAGAATATAAAGCCGTCGTTATTTCATTCAAAAAATGAATGAAATGAAAAAGAAGTGCTATTCCCAGGCGTCACAAGACATGTATGTAAACGAAACAACCCGATGAATCTCTTTATTAATATAATAAATGGCATGTTTCTCTTGCGGGACGAGAAAAGACACAAAATCACTGTATCTCTATTATGGTGCAGGCATAAAGTTTCAGAGTTTCACAGGTTGCGGGCAGAAGTGGACACACACATTGCGGGACTGGGCGGACACGTTGTGCACACGTTGCGGGGGCGGGCAGTGATGGTCAGAATTCAGCAGGAGCGGGATGAGAAAACCAGTCCTGCGCAGTTCTCTACTCGACTTGAAATACTTTTGCCTTACTTGAACCAGCAAATGCGAAACATTTTTGGACAGAATAGAGTTGTACTCTATATTAGAGTACACTACATATTTTAATGCAGAGATCTTTTTTAGTACTTCGGGCTGGTTGTCCACTCTATATGCCTCAAGATTTGATAATAGACTATTTCAGTTAACCTAGCCTTAGATTTTCCTCTTTCCGAGGCCTCATAAGATATGATGTGGCCTCTGAGAACAGACTTCCCGACTTCCCAAAGCATGGAGTCACTGACTTCACCATTATCATTAGTGTTTATATAATAGTAAGGGCATTTTAGCAGATATTTGACCAATCTGGGAACTAAATCCTTACCAAGAAATTTCTTCACAATTGTGTTTAGGAAGGTGTGTAATATCATGTCTTAAAATGTTGAAAACTCCCGTGGGAAACCTCCTAAAAAATTGCTCAAAGTTGGGGTACCTGTAACCGATTTTTGAAAAATCGAAAATGTTAAATTTGGCTTTAAGTAACTTGTGAGGGGTCAAACTAGGGGTTTTTCATGATTCTGAGTTGATTGCATTAGTTTTTCACCAAAACCACTCCTTAGTGCAAAAACAGCCACCCCCACTTTTCCCACTCACCGCCTCTCCAAAAATAACCCAGTTAACACTGAAAAATTCTATTTTTTTTTTTTATTTGTCTAAATGTCTTCTCCAAACTGAACATGATCATGAACACAATTCTTGCACGTAATGCCTTTGCAAACTCCACATGCCGAGATACACCTGACACCATTCTTTTTGCAGCTGCACCAGCAGTCGCTGCACTCTCCATTGCAATTGCACACTGTGAACTGAAGAAGCTCCTCAGGAGCCATGGGGTCTAGTGTTGGAACTGGCTCATATCCCTGAACACCTAATGTCCATCCATAGTCACTAGGGTCCAAAGACATACTCTTAAGAAGGATCCAGTCCCGGGTTTGTATATATGCATGGAGAGAGTGCTGTGCCCTCTGTTTGAGTCTTTGGTTTGATCACCCCAGCTGCCACTTTCTGTGAGAACATGCTGTATCGAATTGAACCCAAACTGGTACCTGGTGCATGGTAAATACACTGAAAGATGGCTATACCAACTTGACTCACTGCATCCACTCCATCCAAGCCTGTGTGTCAAGGAAGATGTCCATGTGTTCATCAATATCCCCTGCACAAAACCTGCAAAAAATGCACCTTGAGATTTGTTTCAAATGCAAAGTGCAATAGAAAGAAAATGTATTATCATTATTATTATTATTATTGGCCAACAGCTCTATGACATGATATTACACACCTTCCTTAGGTGTCCTTAGGTGTTCAGGGATATGAGCCAGTTCCAACACTAGACCCCATGGCTCCTGAGGAGCTTCTTCAGTTCACAGTCTGCAATTGCAATGGAGACTGCAGCGACTGCCGGTGCAGCTGCAAAAAGAATGGTGTCAGGTGTATCTCGGCATGTGGAGTTTGCAAAGGCATACGTGCAAGAATTGTGTTCTTGATGATGTTCAGTTTGGAGAAGACTCAGACATTGACACATGAGGCATGTGGCAGAGTGGATCAGTAGATACTGAAGATACTGAAATGAACGAATAACGCTACTCTTAAAATTCAAATGTTTGTTTTTGCAGGAGTGGTTTTGGTGAAAAACTAATGCTTGCAATCAAATCAGAATCATGAAAAACCCCTAGTTTGACCCCTCACAAGTTACTTAAAGCCAAATTTAACATTTTTGATTTTTCAAAAATCGGTTACAGGTACCCCAATGCTGCCCTTGCCATGAGGCTGTTGCTTTAGACAAATACAAAAAAGATAGAATTTTTCATAGTGTTAACTGGGTTATTTTTACTGTTTTTGGGGAGGCGGGGGCGTTTGGAATCCTTTATTCGTCAATAATGGCTGAAAATGCAGTGAGTGGGAAAAGTAGGGGTGGCTGTTTTTGCACTAAGGAGTGGTTTTGGTGACCTCTAGTTTGACCCCTCACAAGTTACTTAAAGACAAATTTAACATTTTCGATTTTTCAAAAATCGGTTACAGGTACCCCAACTGAGCATTTTTTAGGAGGTTTCCCATGGGAGTTGAATTTCAACATTTTAAGACATGATATTACACACCTTCCTAAACACAATTGTGAAGAAATTTCTTGGTAAGGATTTAGTTCCCAGATTTTCATATGTTGCCCTCACTATAAAGATCTATTTTGCTTGAGAGATAAGAGCAAAATTCCTTCTCTTTCAGTAAAGTGTTATTTAGCCACCAATTGAATTCTCCATGTTTATGATTAAGATTGAGCTTTAAAGAGACTGGGGCATGATCTGAAATTAAAATATTATGATATTTGCATTCTGTGACTTGTACCAATAATTTAGAATCCAATATAAAATAAAGTGAAGTGTACGTCTGTTAGAACGCAGTCCATAAAGTTCCCTAAAGTCCATAAAGAATGATGAGAGGAGACAGTCAATCCATTTATGGTGCTTTAATCCAGTATTGACAGCATACACGGCTGTGGTTACCTATATGTGTGTGTGTAGTTCTGGAATAAACAAAAACAATAACAGCCATCAATAAACAGCTCACAATATGCTTGATTACAGCACACAATCCGAAATAATAATCAGTCATCGTTAGCATGAAAATATATAACATCAGATACAAAGGGAATATGTTTAACTGACGGGAAAACGGGCAGCGTTTTCCCAGCGATAGATAACACTGCTAGAAATGCACACTGTAACAGCAGAGCTAACTTTAGCAGATTTATAACAGGTAAAATATAGCAACAACGAAAATGCATCCAACAACTAAACAATGTAACTTACGTTTCTCTGGACGCACACTGAACCATAAACAGCTGATCAACTGATACAACGTATCAACCGTGACTTCTTCCGCCAACCACGCACATCTCACCGGCATCAGTCTCTTCTGCTCTCTTTCACCAGCAGCGAGACGGCGCCCCCTAGTGGCCGAATCTGGCTAAGTCACTTGCTCCATCATATAGCCTTCTTGATAAGGTTTTTTTTCTTAATAAGGTTTAAGGATTGCAACTCCTCTTGCTTTTGTGCTAAAGTTTGATTGGAAAACATGAGATGCCCACGAAGGACACAATATCTTAGAAGAGGTTTTTTTTAATGTGTGTCTCCTGGAGGAAATATATATCAGCTTTTAGTGTATGTTAATGGGCTATTCATCCCTGTTACATTCCAGCTGACAAAATTAATTTCTTATCACTGTGCTTTCTTGGACCTCTTAACATAAGTATTGCCTACAGTGTGAAATTACTTATTACATGACCATGAAAAAAGAAAAATGTGTAATAAACTAAGAAAATAGATGTGCTGAAAAAAGAGAACACTGAACAGTCTCTGAACCTATGAACACGTCCCAGGAGGAAAACAAACCCACGAGCAGTGTTTCCATACCACAAATTCAAAGTCAAAGCTGAACACTGGCGGTCACGATCTTGTCAGATGTCTGTGTCCCAGTCCTGAGCCAAATTTTTCAGCTTCGGCCGGGGAAGTGAAGGTGCCCGTGTTGTCGTTAACCATGACCACGTACCTTGCTGGATGCTTGAAGACACATCGAATTTTCCTGGCTCTGCACTTCTCCTTGATATACTGAAAAGCCATCCACTTCTTTATGGTTGCTGATGTTAGGTCAGGAAAGATGTATACAGGACGCCCGTCATACCGCAGCAGTGCCTTCTCCCTTACGAGCCTTAGCACCAGCTCCTTTACCTGGAAGTGGTGCAGCCTGGCAACAATAGCCAGGCCACTCGGTTTCCCGTCTTTAGTTGGCACTGCAGTCCGATGGGCCCAGTCCACATCCACAAGGTGGTCGAAGTGCTCTTCTCCCAGTAACTCTGGTAGTAACTTGGCAACGAACTCCATTGGCCTGCCGTTCTCAGCTTTCCTTTTATCCCGGAATGGGCCTCCAGGTCATCTATTTTAGCTTGCTGTAGTATACAATGGGAAGCTAGGCTCTCATCTCACCTCTCTAGCACATTTTTCATGCGTTTCGATGGCGTCTTCTGTTATGGACATGCGGTCACTGACGGCTGATAAAGCAGATTTAAGCCTGGAAAGGGTCCCTTTGAGCTTGTCGAATCTGCTGTCAACGGCACTTTTCATTTGGTGAATTGCAGCTAGAATATTTTTAGTTAGTAGTCGGAATCTCAAGGTTAACTGTGGCAGGACTAGCCACAATAGCATCTGTCTGCTCAGCCGTTCTGCGTTGGCGTCTTTTTCGACGAAATCATCTTCACATGGGCTTTTTTCAGATTTTTGCCCCTTGCCTTTTCTTGTCATTTTCATATGGCTCATATTCCAACCGTTGATAACTTGTTTAAGACTTAGGGGTGAGGTTAATGAGCTAGATAAAGGTGGAGCTCACAGCAAACACGTCTACTACTCAGCGAGGTCTGCCATCTTCCCACAAAGTGCCAGGAAATTATTTTATGCCTCCTATGTTATATTGGTGTAATAGGGGGTATAAGTATATGTCTAGATCAGAGGTCAGCAACCTATGGCTCGCGAGCCAGATGTGGCTCTTTTGATGACTGCATCTGGCTCGCAGAGGGGTGAAAGTAAGCCGGTACGGTCCGGTACTGCATACCACTAAAACATTCAGTGGCGGTATGCAGTACCAGGAAGATGCTTGCTATAAATCCCTCATTCAGAACCAGTCACGGCCGCTCTCTGGGTCAGAAAATAGATCCGCTTGCAACATGCAGCATTCTTTTTAACTTATTCTGAAAAGTTTCTGAACTGGCCGTGCTGTGTTTTAGTCCATCCTGGACGGAGCGTTGGCCGGGCATCTCCCTCCCCTCGGAGAGCCCGGTGTGTAAACAGTTGTGTTTCGTGTTATTTTTGTTCAATTCTAACAATACAGAACAGCTCGGAAAAGAAACTGCTTGTGAGCTAATGACCGGAGAGTTTAGTCAGCAGTACATGAGTGCGCATGCACGTCTACATCCGAAACACATGGGTTGCTATGGTGATCGGTGCACGATCTGAACCATGCAGCACCAGAAGTCGCATTAATGTTAATAAGTATTTTATTTATTATTGGTTAGCTTCAGTATAACTATGTTATTAAAAAGAATAAATTCAGAGTCTTATTATACTCTAAAACTGTTGGTCTTCCTTAAAATGCATACATTTATTTGTTTTCAGTGTTAAAAATATTATATGGCTCTCATGGAAATACATTTTAAACTATGTGGCTTTCATGGCTCTCTCAGCCAAAAAGGTTCCCGACCCCTGGTCTAGATGAATGAATTGGAATTTGGGATGACTGCCAATCTCCCTATACAGGCGGTAATCACTGATGGAGGACTGGTGACATGAGTGGAAGAGATAAAAAATCCATGGATAAATTGCTCATTATAAAGTATAAGGTGGTTAAGTTATGTGGACTCCATAATTTGCTAAGACTTTTCAGATGGTGTAACTATGACACTGAATTTTTCCCTAACAAGAAGAAGAAATTTGAATCTTGGACTAAGAAAGGACTTTCAACTTAGCTCTCATTTACACATAAAAATGCAATAACAAGTTTTTAGGCTCTGCAGGGAAAACATGTTTTTTTATATCTTCAAGTAAGAGATTATTTTAATAAGAAGTGCAAACTTACAGACCTCTCCACTGTGGAGTCTGAGTTTTATAAAATCCTGAAGTCAGCCTCTATTTCGTTACCAAGCAAGTCCATATCTAGACTGTACAATGCTCTGTTGTGTGTTAAAAGTGAAAACACCTGGTGTTAAAGAAAAATGGGGAAAAGAAGAAGGAATAGGGATCTCAGAGGAGATTTTGGGGGAAATCTTCAGTTTTCAGTGGCCATCGACTAACTCCATAGAGTAGACAGAACATTGTTGGATTATTATAAGGTTTTTTTTTTTTCAAATTCCACATCTGCCCCAAACTAAACCTGTATTGTATGATTCCACTGCCACTTAGTACAACTTCCCTTATATTGATGTGAATAATGGAAACATAAGCTCCCTTGGTTCTGTTGTTGATTGTGATTTTGGTTTTCATGGTAGAAGGACATAATATGGACATGAGAAAGACAAAGCTGTTTATGAGCTTCAAGCACGGCTCACAGGACCAGAAAGAAAGATGCTCTTGAAATGCTCTTGAGTACATATGTGTATGCACATGTTTGTATGTAAAAAAAATGGAAAAGGTCTTTTTGTTTTGTAAGAATAACAAGTGATGCTGGCTTAAAAATTAAACATTTATCAGTCAAGTTGTGTGTATAAATGTTTGCACATTACAAACAAACAAGAAAACCATCTCCTGGTGTTTAATAAATTGCTGACTTCTTGTGACTTTGACTTAGATAGTAAGATGTTCTAGACCAACCACATAGGTGAGGCCCTTTAAGATGCTTCTGGTCGCCTCCTTTAGTGGGGCATATTTAAGATGGAATTCCTATTATCCATGCCTATCATCATTTCATTTTGGTTGTGTTCCTGTTTTTGTCTTGCATATCTTGCTCTATGTGTGGAAATATACAAACTAAGTACATCTATTTTTTATGTTAGCTGCTCTTCATCAAGTCACTGGATGGCATACAGCCTCTATAACCTCGCTGTCTGCTTCTATCTTAAAATAGAAGCTACTATCTTAAATGTTTTAGTCTGAAACACTGTACACTACACAATGCACAACAGGAGTAGTAAGTATATTGTAATGATTTTTTTTACCTGTTGTTTGGGAATATTCCTCTTGACCCAGTTGAGGGTTTTGCGATTGTAGCCCTCCCCACCAAGGTGAACTTTGACAGCTCCTGAATCCAGTGGGTCTGCTGTCATTTTGGGGAATATATGTAAAGCTTCCTGGAGAGGGGAAAGCAGAATTCAGTCAAAGGTAGGAGATACAGCTCAATCTTAGTTTAAACCCACAGATGTGGGAATAAGATTGGCTGAAAGAAGTTTCCACATCAAGGTAAATAATTACTGAGAGTCAGACTGTGGTGGCTGTAAAACACACTAGAGGGGTACACTGGTAGTTCTCCTGATAGAGTTTGCAACACATGTGGCCCAGGGCTCAATTCCAACCTGTGACCATTTGCTTTCTCCCACTCTCTCCCTACCTGCCTGTCGCTCTTCAGTTGTTACTATCATATAAAGGTCAAAAATTATTGAAAATAATGATTTAAAAAAAACAATTGACATGCAGGTTTACCTGGTGCTGAGCACTCATGTTGACTCTCCTCAACAACCTCTTCTTCTGTTCACTGAGTAGGCTATCAATTTTCCTCATGGGTGGAAGGTACAACTCATCTAAGGAGTGACAGCAAAAGGAGATTTATTTACATTTCATTTTTTCATTTCAGTCATTGTCACTGCCTATTACTGTGAGAGACCTGCAAAACATATTAGCAGTGTAAGTAGGTCAAAGAGATTTCAGAGGAGTTTTTTAGGACAGGATAGGAGAAAGTTGTTCCTCACATTATTCGCTCACTCATAAGCAACATCTCAACATACATAAACAACCAAACTTCAGAATGCACAAATGCATGTAAAGTTCTTTTTCAAACATTCGGTCGGTATTGGGGTACGCTCCTCTGTGTAGTCCTCATTGGCTCATTGACTACACATTGCCTGGCAGTGGTGATGACTGCATCATGAGCAGAGATATCCTTTCCCTACAAAGGGGAGGATGCAGCGTCACCAGCTTACTCAGAAACCGCTTCTCACTTCTACTCAGAAACCTCTTCTCACTTCTACTCAGAAAGCTATCTTTCACCATGGCTGGTAGTGGAACTATTGCTGCTTAATTGTCCACAGATTGAGCTAACAACTTGATTCCTGGGCACAAATTTTTCCTTTCTGTGTATGGAATCCCGATTTCTTTGCCATAGAAATCTGGGGTTTGATAGAAATATTACAGCGCTACTGTTCCTGTCCCCATACAGCAACATGATGTGGGCAGGCTCCATCCCCACTCAAATAAGGCATGGATTTGCATGAAGTATGCAAGAGGGCAGCTGAAAAGCTGAACATGGCCTACAGTGCAGGCTGGGATTTTCTCATCCCGCTATCAAGGGAGGAGACTATCAAAAGATCAACAGGCAACCAGGCATCTTCTACACATTTTCCCTGAATGTTTGGCGTAGATTATGTGCTGTTGGCGAAATCCATTTTCTGCTGCTAAACCTGGACATGAAGGAAAAAGACTTCCACATGTCCCCAGTTGCACCTCCATCCCACTCAGCGGTTGACTAGGTCTTTCTCTGGTCCCACCCTGCCAGCTGATCAGCTAAAGTCCTCCATGAGCTTACAAGTTGGTTACAACATTGGTGAGTGCCTCCTCTCTTCTCCTGGCATCTCAGGCTAAATTGCAGGAACAGATGACTGCTTTACCAGCCATTGAGCTGTGGGAAGAAATGTGTGTCATTACTGACCACTGCCTTCCCCTCAGTGTGCTGTCCAGTCAGTCCACCCTGATTACTCAAGAGCAGGCTCATTGGCTCAACCTTTCAAATCTGCCTGACAAAAAAAAAAAAAAAAAAAAACATCCTGGATGAGGTGTGAACCCAACCAGGCTGTTTGGCAGTGTGGTTGCAACCATGAAAATATGGTGTGAGTAGAAGAAGAGGTATTGCAACTTTGGCTACCGAAGAAGATGCATGCTTCTCCCACTCCTTACCCAAGCCTTCACTCCAGCTGTGACACAACAGGCCAGCCCTAGATGCCCAGCCTCTCAGCCCCTGGCACAGATCCAACACAGGCCACAGAACAGGGGGACCTAGCAGAAAAAATCTTTTGACTGAGCAGTGGCCCAGGAGAAACTGACTCATACCTCCCCAAGAGGGCCAGGAGGAAGAAGTGGATCTAGCAACGTGCCAGTATCAAGCTCCCCTCCCTCAGCTCCATTCCTGAACCTGAGTGTTCCCTCCTTGCAGCCTGCAAGGCCAGAGTTGGCAACTACAGTTCACTAGTAGCTGCCATTCACATGCGCCCTACATGTTTAACAAGTGCTCTCATATGTACCAAATCAATAAGGTTGTCCTCAATGCAGCCAGGCACATTGCTAAGGACACAAATGAATGCAAAAAAGGAAGAAAAAAAAACAGCTGAGAGACCTCAGATGAGGTGCTCAGGACAATTGCCATTCAGGATTACCTCAGACCCTTGGGTCTTTATCAAGTGCACAAAGGCTGCTATTGCAGCTCTCAGAAAGCAGAGCATACACATAGCCCTAATCATCGACAACTGGCTTCTTGGCCACAGAGTCTCACCAGGGGGCACAGGGAACTGTTTCACCCACATAAACTCCTAGCAGTGTCCCTGGTGCTGAGGCACTTTCTTTCCTTCATAAAGGAGGCAACACAGCTGTGGTGGCTTACATCAAGAAACAGGAGTGAACTGTGGGCAAAGTCTCCGGTGTCAACACACTGCCATGATGGTGGTATGTGGGACAACATCTCTTGTTATTTAATGAAAGGGGCTTGGTGTCTTCTCCTTGACATGTCGGCTTTTTACCCACCTCCTTTCTCCTCCCCAGAACAGAAGCAGTGCGTTCATTTCACATATAATTGGACAAGACACAGGGTCTTTGGAGAACGGATCAATTGTTTGTGTCATGGACAAAACCTAATGGGCAAAAACCTCATACTGTTCACAAACAAGAGCTTTCTCATTGGATAGTTAATGAGAAATGAGATTAATTTGTCCTACAGCAGGTCTTCAGGCTCCGGTTGATACATGCACATTCTACCAAGGGGATGGCGATTTACTAGGCGTGTCTATCCAAGATACATGCCTGGTGGACAGTTGAGCATCATCTCATACATTAGAAAGATTCTATGCTCCAATGTCACTGCACTTCCTTTTGGCGCATACATAGCTGAATCGGGGCTCTATTCAGAGTCCTTGCTAGGACCAGGTCGCACCCCCTTTTGCCTTCAGAACTCCCTTAATCCTTCGTGGCATAGATTCAACAAGGTACTGGAAACATTCCTCAGAGAGGTTGGTCCATATTGACATGATAGCATCATGCAGTTGCTGCAAATTTATCGGCTTCACATCCATGATGCGAATCTCCCGTTCCACCACATCCCAAAAGTGCTCTATTGGATTGAGATCTGGTGACTGTGGAGGCCATTTGAGTACAGTGAACTCATTGTCATGTTCAAGAAACCAGTCTGAGATGATTCAAGCTTTATGACATGGTGCGTTATCCTGCTGGAAGTAGCCATCAGAAGATGGGTACACTGTGGTCATAAAGGGATGGACATGGTCAGCAACAATACTCAGGTAGGCTGTGGAGTTGCAACGGTGCTCAGTTGGTACTAAGGGGCCCAAAGTGTGCCAAGAAAATATCCCCCACACCATTACACCACCATCACCAGCCTGAACTGTTGATACAACGCAGGATCAATCCATGCTTTCATGCTGTCAATGGCAAATTCTGACCCTACCATTCAGATGAATGTCACAGCAGAAATTGAGACTCATCAGACCAGGCAACATTTTTCCAATTTTCTATTGTCCAATTTTGGTGAGCCTGTGCAAATTGTATCAAATCAAATCAAATCAAATTTTATTTGTATAGCCCAAAGTCACAAAACACATTTTGCCTCAGAGGGCTTTACAATCTGTACAGGGAGTGACACCCTCTGTCCTTAGACCCTCGGTTCGAGTGAGGAAAAACCTGCCCACAAAAAAACCTTTAACAGGGAAAAAATGTGGAAGAGACCTCAGGAAGAGCCACAGAGGAGGGATCCCTCTTCCAGGACGGACAGACATGCAATGGATGTCACATGTACAGAGCAATGTCGTACAATTACAATGAATTACAATAAATGGTAAGGTGATTGCAGTAGCAGTGGAATCTGTGATAGAGATAGAGAGACACAGATGCACAGCAGCAATAAGTCATTAACCAACAAAGCTGTAGTGGAGATGGTAGCAATAATGACTATATATGGCATGTAATGCTAAATATGGTGGACGTCAGCAGCAGACCACGGCGGCAGCCACAATCCATGAGAACCTGCTGGACGAGAAAGCACAGAAACTCCGGGGAAGAGGTGTAGTTAGTAACATCCAAAGAAAAGGTGTAAGAGAGATAATGATTGACAGAACAATAAGACCTTAGGCCCCGTTTATGCGGACTCCAAGGGATATCGAACTGCCTTACATTGATAGAGAGAGAGAGAGAGAGAGGGAGAGAGGGAGCCTCAGTTTCCCGTTCTTAGCTGACAGTAGTGGCACCCGGCCTGGTCTGCTGCTGTAGCCTCAAGGTTCAACATGTTGTGCATTCAGAGATGCTCCTCTGCATACCTTGGTTGTAACGAGTGGTTATTTGAGTTACTGTTGCCTTTCTATCAGCTCAAACCAGTCTGGCCATTCTCCTCTGACCTCTGACATCAACAAAGCATTTTTGCCCACAGAACTGCCGCTCACTGGGTATTTTATCTTTTCGGACCATTCTCTGTAAACCCTAGAGATGGCTGTGTATGAAAATCTCAGTAGTATACTTAAACCAGCCGATCTGGCACCAGCAACCATGCCATGTTCAAAGTCACTTAAATCACCTTTCTTCCCCTTTCTGATGCTCAGTTTTAACTGCAGCAGATCGTCCTGACCATGTCTATATGCCTAAATGCGTTGAGTTTCTGCCACGTGATTGGCTGATTAGAAATTTGCATTAACGAGGAGTTGGACAGGTGTGCCTAATAAAGGGGCCGGTAAGTGTATGTATCCCCAAAGTGAGATACCAACAAGTGAATGTTTGAAAGAGAACTTTAGGTTACAAAGGTAACCCCAGTTCTCTGATAACACGTGTGAAGTATCTGACTGGACCAGCGTCTTTGCTTGAAGCAAGGAACAGGTGTGCTTATTTTGAATGAGCTGCTGATGCTGCATCATGTAGGGAGAGGATGTCCCTCATGATGCAGTCGGCATGACTGACAGCCAATGGGGCTGACTTAGCAAAGAAGCATACCTATACCCAGCAACTATCCAAAGCGACTTACAGGGAGCAATTTGGGGTTCAGTATCTTGCCCAAGGACACTTCAACATGTAGACTGGGAGTCAGGGATCAAACCAACGATCCACTGTGGACGTCAGGGTTACGTTTGTAACTTTTCAGTTTCAACAGGCCTGTTTTCCCTTCGTCACATCACAATCCTTATTCCACCATGGAAAATAAACCATTTTTGTTTGGCCACTCACTCTAGGTCAAATTACTTTTAACTCTATATTTTATTTTACAAATTTTATTTGTATAGCCCAAAGTCACAAAACATATTTTGCCTCAGAGGGCTTTACAATCTGTACAGGGAGTGACACCCTCTGTCCTTAGACCCTCAGTTCCAGTGAGGAAAAACTAAATTACTAAATTACTACTCATTATTACTCCAAGGTTACTTTACGGTGACCTAGGCTGCAGAAAAACTAGTCCACGCATTTGTTACTTGTAGGCTGGACTATTGTAACTCTTCGTTATCAGGCTCCCCCAATAAATTTCTTAGGACTTTGCAGCTAATTCAGAATGCTGCTGCACGTGTTCTGACAGGAACCAAGATCAGAGATCACATCTCTCCCATTTTGGCTTCCTTGCACTGGCTACCTGTTAAATCTGGAATAGAATTTAATTTCTTCTCCTTACATACAAAGCTCTTCATGGCCAGGCACCATCATATCTAAAAGAACTCATAGTACCTTACTACCCCTCTAGACCACTGCGATCCAAAAGTAGATTGGGAGCCAGAAGTTTCAGCTATCAAGCTCCTCTTCTGTGGAATGGAAATGGACTGTACTTGTATAGCACCTTTCTAGTCTACAGACTACTCAAAACGCTTTACACTACATATTTCATTCACCCATTCACACACATTCATACAATGATGGCATTGACTGCCATGCAGTTCGAGGAAATAACCATTCTCTACGATTTCACACACCCAAGGACACTTCGACATGCAGGAGCCGTGGATCAAACCACCAATCCGATTAGTGGATAACTCGCTATACCTCTAGTCTACCTCTGAGCCACAGCCAGCCCAAACTACAAACTACCATTCTGGGTTCAGGAGGAAGACTTAAGGGTAGACTTACGACTTTCCTTTTTGATATCAATGAAAATCAATGAAAAATGATAAGACTAAATTGTTGCTTTGATCAATTATATGTAGCAAGTTTTAAAGTGTACAATGTGTTGTTTTCTACAACACACTTCACTGAAGGCTAAGTTGTGTTCCTCACCATCAGTGTCCTCTAATGCTTGGATCATATCAGGGTCGAGTGCTGTGCTGACCAGCATCTCCACGTAGCTCCTGAACATCTCCCTCATAGCCCGGCTATTAACTCCACCCCGAACAGGCCCTAAAACACAAAGAAGCCTTAATAGGGAATTATGTCTTTATATGTTATTAGCCAAATATGTGTGAAGCACACAAACACACACACAGAACAGCTTACCCTCGTCATCACTGGGTGCGGAGGAATCTGACTCAGAGGAGGAAGATGGCACCTCCTTCAGCCACTTCCTTTTCTTGGGAGGAGGCTCTGCGTTGTCCTTTGAGGCTCGGGCTCTGGAGTTGCGCTCTATCTTCTTCTCTCCTCCTTTCTTATGCTCCTTCAACTTTGAGAACTCCACTGTTCCACCTCTCCTCTCTCGCACTTCTCTGTCTGTTTTCTCTTTCTCCTCTCTTCCCTCCGTTTCTCTCTGTTCCCTCTCTTTATCCCTCGCCTTCCGCTCCCTCTCTCTCTGCTCTTGCTCCTTCTCTCTACACTCCCTCTCCTGTTTCTCCTTTTCTCTATAATCCCTTTCTCTTTTTTCTCTGTCTTTATCTCTGCCCTCCTTCTCTTGTTTATCCCACTCGTTTTGCTCTCTCTCCTGCCTGACCCATTCACTTTCCTTTTCTTTCTGCTCTCTCTCTCTCCGCTCTCTCCCCTGTCTCTCCCTCTCTTTTTGTTCTCTCTCCTGTCTTTCCCTTTCTTTCCACTCCCCGTCTTGTCTCTCCCTTTCTTTCATTTCTCGTTCCTGTTTTTCCCTTTCTTTCTGCTCCCTATCCCGTTTCTCCTGTTTTTGCTCCCTGATTCTTCTATCCCTCTCTTTCTGATCTTTCTCATACTCCCTTCTTTCCCTGTCCTTTTGCTCTTTCTCTCTCTTTTCCCTCTCTTTCTGCTCCTTCTCCACTCTTTCACTCTCCCTGGTATTCTCCCATTCCATTTCTTTTTCCTTTTCTCTACAGTCCTTCTCTTTTTGCTCTCGGTCCTGTCCCCTCTCCGTCTTCTCTATTTCTTTCAAGTCCCTCTCTTTCTGCTCCCTCTCCTGTTTCTCCTTTTTTTTTTGCTCTCTTTCCTCTTTGTCTCTCCTCTCTCTCTCCTTTTGCTCCTTTTCTACTTTCTCCCTGTGCTCCCTTTCTCTTTGTTCTTTTTCTCTTTTCTCCATCAGCTCTCTCTCTTTCTGTCTTTCCTTGTCTCTGTCATCTCTCTCCACTCGAGGTGGGGTTAGATTGTGAATGGTGGGCAGCTGTTTAGGTAGTGACTGGCGCCTGTCAATCAGCATGTGAAAAGAGACACAGTGGAAGAAGATTCAATGCGTGAAGGTCAGGACAGCTCAGGACAGAAATGATTCCAACATGACTTATTAACAGCTATCAGTTTGCACACATTTCTTCATCCCTTAATTGGGTTTATATCTGTGGTTTTGATTTATCTCTAATTCTTGCATTAATTTCCAGTTAAAGCAACATTATGTAATATTTCTTTATTAGGTGAATGGTGCCTCTTTCATTATGTAACTTTAGGCCAGAGATGCTAAGAAGACAAAAGGAGAGAGCGACTG
This sequence comes from Nibea coibor, assembly GCA_023373845.1. Lineage (NCBI taxonomy): Eukaryota > Metazoa > Chordata > Actinopteri > Sciaenidae > Nibea > Nibea coibor. The sequence goes on from CM041727.1 coordinate 22,660,807, forward strand.
AGTGAAAAGCTGCCGGACAAAGAGTAACTCTGGGACTGATGCTGAGCTGGGCTGACTGCTGTTGGCCTAGTCAGCAATATTAGCTGGCTGCTGTGTCTGCTGTTGGTGACCTTGTTGATGTTTTGCTGCTAGCAAAGTTGTCAACTTGCTAGTTTTTGATCATAAATTATGTAATTATAATAAATACATGTTTACAGCTGTTTACAGCAGGAGAGTACACTGGAGACTGCAATAAATATGAATTTCTACATAATGTTGCTTTTATATCATTTCATTTTTATGACTCTACGTTTGACAAGAAAATCAAATTCATAGCCTTACCTCAGAGTTAGACCAGCTCTGTGCCATGGCTTTCGAGAACACACTCTGACATAATCTTTTTTGTTGACATTCTCCAAGAACTTAACGTACAAGCGCTGGTAGCGCATTTTAGCATCACCAAAGTAACCCAGATACTGAGGAAAGAGATAAAAAGAAGAAATTACCATTTAGTAGTATTTAGTAGTAATTATATGAAAAAACTTTCTATGTTAGACAGCATAAAAGTTAAGATCACTCAAACTGGATGCTCTTTCTGACTTTTGGTTTGCTACCTTGTGCATTGGGTGTTACTGGGTGAAAGCAGGTTTAAGAAATTAAATTAGATGCTGTTCAAAGTGCATGGTCCCTTAAACACAAATGAAACACTGAAGACATTTTTATAGACTTAGAGATACAATTCAATTAAACAAACTACTATGATTTCTCATGTGGTTTCATGGTGGTGCAATGTTTAGCACTGTTCCCTCACAGTTCTCTCCGGGTATTCCGGCTTCCTCCAAAAATATGCACTTAATAGGTTAATTGCCTGTAGTGTGAATGGTTGTTTGTCTCTATGTTCACTGTGCCGAGCTGGCAACTTGTCCAAAGTCAGCTGGGACCTGATGAGGATAAGCAGTTACAGATAAAGGATGGATGGGATTGCTCAAGCAGGTTCCAAATTTTCACTCTGAGCTTTCTCTGAGAATGTATGAGAGACAGTATGTATGTATGTATCTCAATGGGCAGCTCAGACCTACATCATCATTAGAAGGGAGGCACAGACCAGCAGATTTTCTAACAGTGTAATTTAGTTTTGACTGAACCTGTGGGAGTCTGCTGAGAAACTCACATTACTGGTCGCACAGAACTGCCTTTGACCATCTTTGATCTCTGGACTGAATTTCTGGAGCAAGGCTTTCTGTACTCTCCAGATGGGTGGAGGCTCTCGGCCTGTCTGCAAAGCCATCTGCTGACACAAACACAGTGTATATCATTGATGATAAGTTATTTATTTAATATACATTACTGTTACTATATTATTACTGGGTGGGCATACCCACCTTAAGAGTTCCAATGTCCTCAGTCCGAACCACAAACTCATCCCGTTCACGAAAGATTCCCTCGCCTCCACTCTCACTGTCCTCCTCTTCACTCTCGCCAGCTATAGCAGCATCAGCCTGTTTCTTTGCCAGGTGGAGGGAGGTAAGACGTTGGGATGCTGGGGCCTCTTCTGGGGTTGGAGGTGATGGTGGTGGAGAGGATGATGAAGAGGGTGAGGACGAGGAGGGGGAATGCTGTCCAACTTCAGGTTCCTGGTCCTGATCAGAGGATGATGGGGGAGGTGTGGTAGATGGGGGAGGGATGGACTGGCCCAGAGGAAAGTTGGAGAGTGGTGAAGATAGGATGGCTGGAGGAGAAGTGGAGGGGGGTGGGGAGGTGCCTGCAATTTGAGCCGTTTGGAATGTGGGCTGCTGCTGCTCAGAAGGAGGATAAGTTGGATTCACTGCTTCCTCTTCCTGTTGGATCGGCAGTGGCGAGGGTAAGGAGAGACACAGGGGGGGGAGTGGTGAGGGTGAAGAGTAAGTGGGTGGCGAGGGGGAGATGGATGTTGATGGGGATGGAGATGCAGGGACAACCACAGGTCCTGCTGGAGAATCTGAAAAACAGGGTGGGAGGAGGAAAGCAAGCAAGATTATTTTGTTAAACTACTTGTTTCAGTGAAAGAAAAGTTGACTTTCAGTTAAAATCATTTGTTACATGCAGAAAACTAAAGTGTCAGACAGAACAAACACACCAATTACCTTGAACCTTAGGAACCTCCAAAATCTGTATTTCAGACATTCTTTCCTCTTCTTCCTCTTCCTCCTCTTCTTCCAGGGTACCCTGCTGTAGAGTCTGTGGATCTCCCATTAGTTCTTCGTTATCTACAGTTTCTCCTCTTCCCTCCTCCTCTTCTCTTACTTGCTCAACTACCCCCTCATCTACTTTTCCTCTATTTGACTGTGGGGAGAACAATTCTGGTTCTTCCTTGTCATGTTGATGCTGATTGTATGTGAGTGCTTCCTCTTTTCCATTTTGCATACTGGGGATGAGGGGAGGCATGACAGGTAGTGGGAGGCTGGAGGGTGGCTCCTGTGGGGTAGGAGACAAGATGGGTGGGGTTTTAACAATGGCAGATGCCATTGCAGCAGCTAGCGAGTGTGGGGTGTCATAGAGGGCAGAGATTGCAGAAGAGATGCTCTTCTGTAGGTCCTGATTCTTACTGACCGAGTCCTCCTCGTCAGAGGAGAAGGAAGGCAGCGTCTCCAGGTTCCTTTTTAACTCCTCATCCAGAGGTTTGCAGGGACTTGGGCAGCTGCTGAGAGCCAGATCCGCCCCCTCGCCTTGCCCTCCCTCACTGAATGTTCCTGTAGGCTGCCGTGGAGGAGTTGGTCGTAGGGGAGGAGGAGGTGGTGATAAGGGCCTGATACCTTGCTTTAGAGAGGAACAGGGGTTTAGAATTTCTTGCTCACTGCCATCATGTCCCAGTTCAAGGCCTGACTGTTTTTTGCCTGTCTTCAGGAAGTCCAAAAAAGAGGCCATGAAACCAGGTTTGAAGTCGAAGGCCTTATCATCAGCCTGCAAAAGAGCAGAATCTCATTACTGATGAGTGCTTAATGATAGCGTCACTTCTCCACTGTACTGGCATGTTTTTTCAGTTAGCTGTGTTCCTCTGTACACTGCAAAAAACAATTTCAACTAGTAATTTGGTCTCACTCAACAAGACTTATACCACTCGATATATTCAAAGCATCATTAATTTTTCTGCCCACTAGGTGGCAGCACAGCAAGCCATTCATTAACTTTTTAACTTTAAAAATGTATGATTATTGTGAAAATGTTAACTAATAGTTGCCAGTGTACACATCTATAGTACTGTGAAAAAGTATTTGCCCCCTTCTAATTTCTTACTTTTTTGCATATTTAATACACAATGTTTGAGATCATCGAACAAATGTTAATATTAGACAGAGATAACCCAAGTAAATATAAAATACAGTTTTAAAATGATGATTTAATTTATTAAGAGAAACAAGCTATCCAAACCTAACTGGCCCTGTGTGAAAAAGTAATTGCCCCCCCTTGTTAAATCATGAACTAACTGTGATAAAACATTTTTTTTTTTTAAAGACGATGAGTTCAGTTACACTGTGCACATCCAGGCCTGATCACTGCCAGACCTGTTGAATCCAGAAATCACTTCAATAGAACCTGTTTGAGTGAAGTGAAGTAGGCTGAGCAATCTCAAACAGCAACACATCATGCTGTGTTCTCTCAAGAAGTTCAACAAAAGATGAAAAAACAAAATCTTTCCAGACTGTCAGTCTGGAAAGATTAGAGCTATTTCTTTTTTTTTTTTTTTTTTTTTTTAAGATTATTTTTTGGCCTTTTTATGCCTTTTATTGATAGTACAGCTGAAGATAGACAGGAAGCAGGGGGCAGAGAGAGGGGGAGAGACACGCAGTAAATGGCGTCCAATGCGGGAGTCGAACGGGGGCCAGCTGCAGCGAGGACTGTAGCCTCTACACTAAAGCTTATTACAAGGCGCGGAGACAGGACTCAACTGCAGGACTCGGGAGGCAGACACAGGAGGTAACCAGTCTTTAATCTCAGGCAGAGGTTCTGTACACAGGAAATCAGTCAGGTGAAGCAGGCAAACAATCCAAAGGGGTAAGACAAGAGCAGGGTCCAAAAACAGGCGAGGGTCGAAACCAAGAAGCACACTAGAAAAACGCTGGAGAGTAGGTTGCATAGTCCACTAACAATCTGGCACTGAAGAAGGGGAAACGGGGGGTTTAAATCCCCCAGGTAAATAGGGCGTGATCAACCGGGTGGCTGGAGTGGGCGGAGCAGAGATTGATTGATTGTTGATTAATTGTTTCGTCTTGCTCGCTGTCTTGGAGGTGTCAAGCATGACCATTCTCGTGTTCGTAGTCTTGTATAAGTTATTGTCTTTTTTGATCCTCTGTGTGTGCACTTGTTGTTTTTTTTTGCACCCTCCTTGAAATGCCCTTTGTCTGTTTTTTTTGGACAATAAATACTTTTTGTTGGATTACCAAGTATCTGAGTCGTGCATTTGAGTTCCACAGAACTTGCTCAGGTCGTGACATGGTGAAAACCTTCCAAGATGGCTACTCTACTAAAATACTCCAAGAGTGAAGCAATGATTCATCCAGAAAGTCACAAAAGGACCCAGAACAACTTCTTAAGAACTGCAGGCCTCACTTGGCTCAGTAAAGGTCAGTGTTCATGACTCAAAAATAAGAGATAGGGTAGAAACTGAAAACCACTGTTGACCAAAAACAACACAAAGGCTTGTCTCACTTTTGCCAAAAAAAAAGACTTTTGGGAAAATATAAAATATTCTGGGGACTGATGAGACAAAAGTTGAAAATTTTGGAAAGCGTGCATACCGTTACATCTGGTGTTAAACTAATACAGCATTTCATAAAAAGAGCATCATACCAACAGTTAAACATGGTGGTGGTAGGGTGATGGTCAGGGGCTGCTCTGCTGCTTCAGGACCTGGGGGACTTGCAGTAACTAATGGAACCATGAATTCTGTTGTCTATCAGGAAATCCTGAAGGGGAATGTCCGGCTGTCAGTTTGTAACATCAAGGTCAAACGCTTGTTTCTCCATTATTGGATCATGGCTCACTGGAGTCCTAAAGCTTTAGAAATGGCTCTAATCTTTTCAAACTGATAGTTGTCAATGATTTTGTTTTTTCATCACCGTTTTTTTCATCACCACATTGTTTTTTCACCCGTTAGACAGAGAGCTGGTCCAGTACCACCTGTACAGGGGTAACTCGGGATCTGACAGTTTGGATAGCTTTTCTCTTGAAATGAAATCCCTTAAAAACTGAATTCTATATTTACTTGGGTTTTTTCTGTCTAATATTAACATTTGTTTGATCTTAAACATTTAAGTGTGATAAATATGCAAAAAAGTAAATCAGGAATGGGGCAAATACTTTTTCACAGCACTGTAAAGATACAAAGCATAAATTAAAGCCGCAAGCGGCATTGAACTGGCCCTCATGCATGTGCGCACATTGGCATGTACGCATGTCGGGGCAGTTTTAAGTCAATCACATGAAGTCCCTGGGAGGAGTTTGTTAAAACAGAACATTGGCCACACATTAGCCAGAATTGGGTCAAAGGGTCAAATCTAACAGAGCACCACACCCACACCATTTCATCAAAATTCATATTTTTTATAACTTTTACTCAGGAAGTCTATGTGAATGCACCTACCAAGGTTGAAGTTGATTGGATAAAATCCCTAGGAGGAGTTCGTTCAAATATGACCCCTTCTCAGCCAGCCCGAAACACCAAAAATGGTGATTTTCATTCTAAAATATCTCACTTCCTGTTCATTTTGGCCCATTGCGCCAAGAGACTTTTTTGTAGGTCTTGCCATCTTCTACAATTCAGTTGAGGTTTCATAACTCTGTACAAAACTGTGAGTTTTGGGGAAGATTGGAGTATTTTTCACAAAGTTATAGCACGTCAAAATTTCAAACAGATAGGATGAAAGCCCTAGAAGGAGTTCGTTAGCCCTGGAAATGACCCCAAAAACCTGAAAATACCAACTTTGAAACAAAACAGACACTGTATGCTTCGTTGTAGCCCGGGTCACCAAGAGCCTTTTTTGTAGGCCTGGGGGAGATACATGTTGCCACAGAAGGCCATGTCTCTACATGAAATTTTGTCAATGGCGGAGGCTCCGTACAAGATTTTGTAGGTGGCACTGTGGAGCAATCTTGGTCCAAGCACCCATGACACTTCCAGATTCTAAAAATTTCAACATTTTAGTGCTTGAGTTTTTTGTTTTGTGAGTTTTCAAGCTTGTTTAGCCCCTCAAAAATACCCCTGAAGTTGCAACAAGGAAAAAGGGAGGGAGAGGGGAGAAAAAAGAAAAATCCTAAGGATACAATAGAGCTTTCGTTGCCTGAACGTTGTTCGGTGCTCAGGCCCTAACAAATAAATGGAGGTGATATAATAGAAAATTGTTTGAAAGAAGTAGAGCTGACGTATCAGTTGGCCAGTTGGGTTATTAAGATATTTTTAGTATTCTATATGTGTGTATAGTTGTTTAATTAATATTAAATTGTTTAATCAGTATCCAGTGAAGTTTATTGTTTCAGTTCACTTATGTTTATTGTTCAACTGGAAAAAATCTGGACAATAAGTGTTTGATAACCACATTAGCCCCAAAAAATCCAGAATTTGATCAGAATACTACAGAGGAATGCATATTGGTTCAGTCAATATATTATTTATAATGACCAATGCTACATAATACAGCATTCCAAAATTGTGTGCTCAATAAGACTCTACCTATTTAACAATAATGACAACTCCATTTAAGGACAGTTTAATCTTAAAGGTCTTTCTAGGAATAAAAGTGAAGTGGGTTTTACTTTTAGTCAGCCCTAACATGTCACTTTAAACAGTGACATGGACATGAGGCTACAGACAATGAAGCTCAGCAGACAGCAGGTGGCAGCCAGGTTCCTGCACTGAAATTTGTAGTAACCATGGCAACAGCTGCCCTGGTAACAGCCATCTCTCGCCTCTCTCTTTTGTCAGTCAGAAAGAGCTGGCTGTCAGTCAACTATAACCTTTTCTCTTCAAACCTTAAATCACAAAAACATTAATGAAAATTAAAATGTGTTCTGTTCCACTGAAGACTACACCACCATATTGTTTCTTACATTTAGTTTGAAGAAATACCAGTGCAAAATGCTACCTTTTGGGACTGGGTAAGTGCCTATAGGCACCTAAGGTGTGATGAAGGTAGAGAATGTGTTGCTCTTTCTACCAGAGGCTTGAGTTTGAATGGATGAGGTATGAATTATATATGAAGCTTTGCTCTTTGCTCATTTTTGCAGAGGGTGTGAAGCAACTTACTGAACTGGAGAGTTTCTGCATAGTAGCTTCTGGATTCCAGGCTTCTGGATTCAGTGGATCGTCCATTTCTTTTTTCCACATGATCTGTATTAAGATCAGAGAAAACTGCTTTAAAAAATCTCTTTAGGTCAAACTGTATTGCACTTGTAAGGTATAAAATTTGTTGGTTTTTTTTATATGATCAACATTATGTCTTCCCTTTTAAGATGATCACAGGTGCCAGTTAGCTTGATGGTTTAATGGTGGGGTTGCAATTGTATCTATTGCAATTAACATTTATGTTGATCTCCCATTGTTTTATTGCCCCTTTCACACTGTATTGTATTACTATTTTAAGGACCCTATGATGCTACATTCTTTAAAACTGCGGGACAAGACTTAGAGATGTGAAAACCATCCAACAAAAGATAGCACTTTAAGCCCATGTTATAAAATTTTCTATCCCTGTAGTGTTCTGAGTGACACATATATACTTTTAAATGGGATATAATAAAAGCACAAACATACAGACACATTACACAAGGTTACACAAAGTCATGTGTGGGCCTTGAGGTCCTCAGCAGTATTAGTTGTTTGTCTTTGACTGGGAACAGGTGCCATCCTATCTTAACACTGTTGTGGCCAGGGTCAATGAAATCTAGTGCTGCATGCTTAGACATAATAGATAGCATGCCATTGAAATTCCAATCTGCATAAACAGACATCTGTGTCTCCAGACTAAAATATGTTGACGAAGACACCATCCTTGGTAAAAGCATTCTCTTTTACCTAATTCTGGGCATATACTATTTGTGGTGTTATCTCGGGGTTTAAAGTCTGTCCACCAGCATGAGTTGGGCAGAATGTGAGACCGACTCAGGCACTTCTGATGCTTTATGAGAATGTCTCTAATTCTCCTTGGCCAAGCGTCAATTAATAATACAGCATAAGACATGAGAGGCTCCTGAACACTTTCTTCCTTCCTGACCTCACCACTGACCTTTGGCTTCAGCAATTTCTCCACAACAGCCCAGTCCCTGGTTAATGTAAAGTCCAATGTGCTGAAATATACGTGGACTAATGAATGCATAGAGAAGGATTCACAAATATATTGCAGCATAACATATGATACTGGCTCACTGGCTTAGAGGTGTTGGTAGAACTTGATCTCTATCTATCTATCTATCTATCTATCTATCTATCTATCTATCTATCTATCTATCTATCTATCTATCTATCTCTATCTCTCTCTCTCTCTCTCACCTGCTGGAGCTTGCTGGAGGCTGTGTTATGGATAATCAGATTCCATAGATACCATAAGACTACATCTGTTCAAATACTTATTGACTGAACCGTATCAGTCTGACTTGATTTGCAAACATGAGGTGTCCTTTCTAAATCAAAGTACTGCAGATACAGTATCTTTCACTGTTGCTGAGGCAACTAGCTTTTATTTCATTTTTACATGAAATGTGAAGTCGAAGCTGTCATGCACCAACCCTCTGCAGTCTTTCTTCATATCTACAGCTTTTACTCTCACACATCCTCACATCAAGAAGTAAGAGACAGACCGTAATAAATTGTAAGATGGAAGAGTAGCCTGCAGGAGTTCAGTATTTAAGCTTTTCCAGTGCAACTAATGCCAAATGACAACACTCACTGTGACCTATCAGCCACAGTAGATACTAACTTGCACTGAGCAGGAGTTTTCCATAAAGTTTCTTGTGTGTGTTCTTTACCTCTCCAGTTTCCCGCTGATGCTTCATCATCTTGTCTTGAGTCTGGTTCAGCTCATTTCTTCTGATTTCCATGGCAGTGCTGGGTCCAGGACTCAGGCCCAGACATGGTGCTGACCCCACTGATCCATCAGACAGAACTGGGTCTGTGCTCGATAGTGAGTCTGTCCTCAATAAGGTTTCTGATGGAAGTAGGGCGGGAATGGGTAGTTTCTGATAAACAGACAAGGCAGGTGGACTTGTTAGTATAAATACACATGATGTAAGCTTTACCTGAATTTTATTTGGTTTTACCTTTAAAAATGTATATAAAATGTAATATTTAAAGACTAAAACGATAATATTCAACAAACTAAAAGTAAGGTGTCATAGCTGGTGGGTTAATTCCTTATCAGACCACCTAGGACTATTTTTACTCCATTCAACCTTTCTAGGAGAGACTGTGATTTGGCCTAGATTACTGCTTCTTTTCTCCACTATTACCTTGATAGGCCTGATTGGATCTTGCTGCAGCTGCTGGCATGATTGTTGGTGGTGGTGGTGATGAAGCTGTTGATGCTGATGCTGTTGATGATGTGGTTGTTGGTGAGGACAGGAAACATGCTGCAGGTGATGCTGTTGTTGGGGTGCCTGATGGTGGTCTGCCTGCTGTCTGTGATGTTGGTGAGAATGCTGTTGGAGATGCTGCTGTTGGCTGAACGGTTGCTGTTGATGCTGCTGTTGGTGCTGATGGTGATATGAGAGGTTTTGTGCTTTGGTGATATCTTGATGTATTTCCACAAGCCCTTCCTCCCTTCTGCCTCGCCCCCGACCTCGTCCACGACCCCTCCTACTTTCTCCAGGCACTGATCCCATCAGCCCCCTGCAGTAAGGAGGCTCTGGAAGAGGACGTATGCGTGGTCTACCTCGTGGGCGAGGCGGACCTTCACGTTTAGGTTTAGTTGGTTTCCTGCCTCTTTTCTTAGGGCCGTCATGATGGGTTGGTTGTGGAGGGTGTCCAAGGGGCGAGTAGTTGGAGGGGTGGCAAAAGTCTATGTCACCCATTAGTGGAGTGAGCCCACTTAATCCTGATACCCCGCCAGCCTTCCTACAACTAGACACCAAGTCTGGGAGCAGATCAGGTGGTCGTCGACTATTGAGGCGAATATCAGCTGGACCATCAGCTTTATCCTCATCATCCTCAAATTCATACTCCTGTGCATAGTTTTTCTTTGTTTGAGGTTGTGGTTCACGCCGCTGTTTAAGCAAGTGAAATGAGCTGGTCTTCAACAGTCTTTTGGGACGAGAGGAACAAAAGATAGGTGAAGTAAGACCAGTAGTGTTCAAACTTCCACCCACTCCAACAGCTCCAATTAGTTTGTTGACTGAGCCATCACCTTGAACTGCTGAGCTCAATCCCATAGTGGGAGTTTGGGACTGGATGAGGCCAAGCTGATCTGTATTCACAGTGGAAGGGAGCTCTTGTGTCTTCATAGAGTCAAGGTCTAAGTGCAGGTTACCATTTCCTGGTCTTGGAAGGCTGTGGCAATACTGTCCATAGCTTTGATCACTGTGATGACCAACCATATCATACCCCTCTCCAGCTCCTCCTGATTTCAAGGCCTCCATACCCTCTTGCCCATGACCCTGGGTTATGCTTTCTTGAGCAGCCTGTCCTGCCCCAGAGTCCCCAGAACAGCTTGATTTATAATCAGCTGAACAAAACATGTCCTCCATGTCAGGAAAGAAAGACCGCCCTTCATCATGTAAGAGAGAATCTGGAAAGCAGATTGATGTTAGAGGTGCAAGCCGCTGGGGCTGCTGAGCTGGATTTTGTCTGACTTTACTCACTGCATTCACTGTGTCAAATTGGTGCTGTTTGAGCTGATCTAACTGGGGGTGTGACAGCTGGGTTTCAGGTTCTCTTTGTTGGGGCTGTTGCTGGTGAGTTCCCATATTTGTTGCCATTCGGTGGGACTGTGGGTGAGCTAAGTGAGAATGTGACAGCTGATGGTGAGCGTGTGCTTGCTGTTGGTGTTGGGCATTGGGGTGGGCATGAGCTGTCTGGCTGAGGTGGTGCAGGTGTGAGGGGGTGGACAAGCCCAAATCTGGTTCAGAAAGGAAGTCATGGAGATCTGAGGCTGTCTGTTGGGATTGGTGGTGGGGTGTAAGTCTGTGCTGCTGTCTATGTCTGTCTGCACCACCTCCCTCCCCTCCTGTAACAGTTACACCAACCACAGTTCTGTCCAGAGCTCCTCTGTTGTCTCTACTATTTGTCCGGGAAAGAGGCTGTTCTAGCATATCTAGAGGAGATACTGAGCTCTGACTTGCTTGGGTTTGATTTCTTGGTTGACCTCCAAGGTTGTAATGGGTATCTATACCTTGGGTTTGGAGCTGGAGATGTAACTGTGAGGACTGATTCTGTGGGTGGGCGTCCACCTCAGCAGGCCCTGTTCCTCCAGCTAAACTGATCATGGCCTGTTGGCTCAAAGGATGCTGCTGCTGTTGCTGTTGTTGTTGGGAAGGGGCTTGCTGTGGGTCCATCTTGGTGCGGGTGGTATGGGAAAGAACAGATTGCAGCATGTGAGTTTGCTGGGGTGGGTCTGGTGGAGAATCCATCAGAGAGAGGGGGACCTGGTTTTGTCTAGCATGCTGCACATCTTGTAGGTAGGCATTATCATTTGCATCTGAAGGCTTCTTCAACTCCATGTGAGGGTGACTGTGTGAGCGGGAATGGGGGTGGCTATGCTGAGAATGTTGAGAGTGTTGTGTGTGTTGAGTGTGCTGAGAGTGCTGTGAGATTTGGGAGTGCTGAGAGTGTTGCTGAGTGTGTGAAGACACATGTGGGGTGTGATGAGAATGTTGAGAGTGAGGGTGCTGGGTGTAGGGATCCCCTCTTCCATAATGGACCACAGAACCCAGGGCGTCATGCTGTTGTTGATGGGAATGGGTAGTATGGGAGAGGGAAAAAGAGTCAGTGCCCACTCCTACCCTTCCAACTGTGGACTTTGATATGATCAGCTCTGACTTGGTCTGCTGCTGTTTCTTCTGTGATATTTCCAACTGAAGGTTTAAGCCACTTGTTGTGTCACTAATGGTCGTCCCAGGACCTGAACTGCTGGTGGTGCTATTGGTACGAATGACACTCTGAAGGTGGTAGCGCTCTTCTGAGATTTTATTAATTTCATAGGTCACCCCCTTGCCTTCCCCATCCCTAGTCTGTGGGAGTGGTTGAGGTAGTTGCTGAGGAGGTGGGTGATGCTGGGATGGATGGGGAGTTGAGCTCTGGGAATGTAGTAGGTGATGGATAAGGAAATCATCGTCTTCCTCTTCCTCATTTTGGGTTCGCTCAACTCCCAGAATATTGGTCTCTGTTTTTGGCTCGGGTGGCGTTGAATGATATGACTGTGGTTGTGTATCAGGGAAACCTTGCGGTGAAGATATAAAAGCAGGAGAGAGGATGGAGGACAAGTATTTGGTGGCCCTTGAGCCTCCAGGGGACTGTGCAGGGTGAGCAGATGCAGGGGAATGCAATCCAGGGAGACTGATATTAGAATGGATGGTGGGCGATTGACTAGATTCAGGCAGGTGGTAAGAGTTGCCACCATTACCAACAGCAGCAGCACTCCCTGAGCCTGCAGATCCAACTCCACTGCCAAGTCCAGGAGCTCCTGACATGGGTCCACTTCCTGTTGATCCGCCAGCACCTCCATACTCTAAGGAAGGACTGCCTGATCTTCTGAGAGAAGATGAGCCAAAGCTTGAGTCTCCAAAGACTATCTCTGCAGAAAATGAGTGTCCCCCTGAGCCTATACCAGTGAAAGTCTTCCCTTGAGTGCCCCCTGTGCCAGAACTTAGGTCCTGGGCATGGGGTGAGTTGAAGCCTGCATAAGACTGGGCCATGTGTGTAGGTGTAGGGTGGTTGGGAGAGCAGGACTGGGCATGTTGCTGGGGAGGGGTCTGGTCTGCTAGGCCTGTGCTAGATTTAGCCACAGATGGAGAGCCATAGGCAGAGAGGCATTGTTTGGGTGCTGGCTGTTGAACAAGGGTGGATGACACCACTGGTAGAGGAGATGGTGCTGGTGCTGACTGAGGCAGCGGCTGCTGATGAGAGGGAGCAGATAAGGATCCAGAGCTTGTCTTGGAGCTAGAAGAGGATGAAGAGGAAGCAGAGGAGGCTGATGGTGGAGTGTGTGGGGTACGGGAAGAGGATGATGCTGAACCCGAAGACGAGTATCCACTACTGGAGCTGGAACTCTTGGCTCCCTTAGTGCCTGATGAGGATGATGCAGAGGAGGTGGAGCATGTGTAGGGAGTTTGGATGTTAGGTCGATATGTCTTAGATTCCATGCGTGGTGAGGGCTTGGGGTCAGAGGATGGGCTCTGCTCCCCCAGGGGACTGCAGGACATTCCAGAATGCCGGTGATGGCTGGCTATCTGCTGGTAGCATAATGATCCACCACAGCTGACATATTGCTGTAGGGGGAGTGTTGTGGACTGAGCTGGTGATGAGCGTTGGTAATGCTTAATCACACTATCCTGTCGGGAAACTGCCCTTTCTGAAGGAGGCTGGGGCAGAGGGGGTCCTGTGGGTGTCAGGGCTGGTGTGGAAGAGAACATGGAGGCATTATAGAGCTGGGAGGACTGGTTATGGAGCTGAGTGGACAACAGATTGAACTGAGGAGGGGGTAGCTGGCAATTGGAAGAGGTGGAAGGGGCTTGAATCTGAGGAGGGGCCGGGGCCTCCTGGGTGCTCCGGCAGGTGGCACCCTGGGAGGACAGCAAGCGATCAAAGCCCAAGCTGGACTGGGAGTGTGTTTTGATGTGCAGCAGGGGATCGTGAGGGGATACCAAACCACTGGAGCTCGGACTAAATGTAGGTGTGTCCTGCAGAGATAGCGAGGGAGTGAAAGATCGTCCGGAGAAGGAGCCAGGATGCTGGTATGCAGAAAGGGCTGAGGTGGAGGGGAAGGAGCCAGAACCCGGAAGTGCCCCAGAGATAAAAAGCTCTGCTGGTGCCGGGTTATGTATTGCTACAAGACACAACATTACATGGATAGTGTTAGTCAAGGCAAGCTAATAATCAAATTTAGACACTTATTAGACACTTTTGAGACGATAAACGCTTAAAATGAAAATTATGCTTATTGGTTTGCAAAATAAATCATTATTATTGTTTTGTTTTTCAAATTTACACACTCACCAGTCTGCCAAGATGGAGTGCGAAACTGAGAGAGAAGCGAGGAAGCCGAGGGTGAGGGCTGTGGACCTCGGGACTCCAGAGCTGAAATCAGATTCATGACGCAGGGGTCAGGTCCCGGGGGGGTAGCATGGTGGAGGCCAGCATCAAAAAACCCCGATAGTCCTGGTTAAAAACCGCAACCATCAGTTAATTCAGACAAATCATATCATGACATAAATTAATAATAAAATGTCTTTCTGTTTATATTGTCAGATATTGACTGAAAGTGGTGATTACCATGAAGTTCAATTTTACAGTTTGGCAGTTTATTGAGGAATATCTACATGAATATACATATTTTCATTCACATCAGGCATCATATTTCTCACCTCACCTAAAGTAATGAAAGTTTTGTGTGATAAGTCCAAGTGTGGTATGCATCTACATCAGCTTGTACTTTAAAACTCAAACTGTGTAAGAAATCATTACTCTTAGTTTTGTTCATGCCAAACTGGTGTGTTCCTTGACATGTGATTTCATACTGATTATGGAAACGAAAGTTTTTCATTTTTGCATATTTATACAGTGGTAATGCATAGTTTCTACCAACAACACAGAGATATATTGTTCTTTATCTGGAAAACATCATGATAATATTGTGAGCAGAAGACACAATTTTTTTCATAGCACCAAATCATAACAAGTTTAAGATTTTCCATATACTCTTTCCATATAGAATAGGTCTAGATCGTACAATATATTATTTAAAGAAACTCAACAATTAAGTTCATAGACAGGCAACCATTCAATCTCAGCTACAGGTGTTAGAGAGTCGCTATGTGTGCTGTGTTGGAAGAGTTCAAAAACAAAAATTCTAAATAGACCCATCTCACACTATGGATATAATGTAAGATTGTCCTTAATTTAAAAGTCTGATGTGTCAAGATATATATTAATATATTATGGGTTTGGTTTACAGAATATGTCAGAAAAATATCAGATATACACTGTACATAATTCTGTTTTCATTAGCATACAATTAACTAAAAATAAGAACTGTTATATTTCTGTTACCTTAGAATGAGCCTTTTATATCTTTTATTGTTCCACGCAGTCCGCCATGTTGAACCTCCATGTTTCTAGAGTAGCCCAGAATGGACAAAGTAAACACTAGCTCTAGATACGGCCTTTCACATTTTTCAAGCATTTGCGGCCACTGTAGTTTCTCCTTCACTCTATGAAGGAGATGGTGAGTTAGGGGGTTGTAACTACACTACTAGATGTCACTAAATCCTATGCACGAGGCTGAGAGCCATCAGCAGTGGTTATAAAAATAGTCTACTACTTCTAGAATCAGATTTCTCAGATATACCATTTAATAAATCCTTACCTAGTGTGCGTCCAGCAGCACCCCAGGCCCCGCCCTGTCTGGAACTTCCTGGGTGGTGGTTGGTTGCATAGCCCTGGAGGGGGTGTGGGGTGCCATAGGCTTGCCGGTGGAGCAATTCTGAGTCTGGGTGGGATGACCTGGAGCTCCCATACACAAGGCTGAGGAACACAGGGGTTATTATGTTTGACTTTTATAAACATCCTTATTTGCAACAAATCTGTTGTCTTGTACTGTGCAGGTCAGACTGGTGAGCCAACAGTTCAGTCACTCAATTAATCCATTTGCCTATTTATAGCATCCATACCCCATTCTCACTCTCTCAAAGACAATGACTTGCCTATATATCTATTTTACATTATAACACAAATCATAAAAACCAACTACAGCATTCAACTACAACTCAAATAACCTGTTATTGCTAATGTCATATATATCCCACCAGCATCCATATTTGCTATTATAACTGGGAGTTTTATGAAAATTAATATATGCAAACAAACAAGTATCTCAAGTTTTCTAAATTCTGCTAGAGTACTACTTAGAGTAATTACCGTAATTTTCAGACTATTGAGCGCACCAGAATATAAGCCGCACAAGCTAATTTTTAAAAGAAAATACATTTTGTACATATATAGGCCGCACTTGAATATAAGCCACAGGTTTTCATGTTGTAACATGAGATATTTACACAGAAAGATGGTACATGGAAGATTTTTTTTGTTTTAATTTAAGACACACTTTTTTTGAAACTGTGCCTAAAAATTGGCAGTATGGCATCAACACGGCATCGACACAGGATGCCAAGATTAAGTGCAGTAGATCTATTTCTTTCTTTGACGGCCAGATTGATTGCCTTTAACTTAAAAGCTGCATCATTTGCATTTCTTCATGTGTTTTGATGATGAGGGTGTCTGCATGATGGGTAAAATGACAGTTCGAGATCAAAATCAAAATTGAATTGCAAGCGGCATTGAACGGGCCCTCGCACAAGTGTGTACGTTGGCATGTGCACACGTCGGGCAAGTTTTAAGTGAATCAGATGAAGTCTGAGAAGTCTGAGGAGTTTGTTAAAACAGAACACACACACCAAGTTTCAATTAGATGGGATGAAATCCCTAGGAGGAGTTTGTTAAAATAGGCCACAGACATTAGCCAGAATTGGGTCAAAGGGTCAAATTTGACAGGTCACTACCCCACACCGTTTCACCAAAATTCAGAATTTTGATAACTATTAATCTTCACATCTATATGAACACACCTATCAAGTTTGCCCCACCCCTAATTAATTATGCAGCCAATATTTGCATCATATTGGTCTTAATAACCACAAGAAGTTTCAGACAGGGCTGAGAAAGTACATGAAAGCCTAACATTTTTGCCTGAAAATCAGCCAAAAACTTAAAAGGAGTTATAATTTTTTTTTCGCAAAAATCGCTTTTGACTTTGACGGTTCTTTCCAAGGTTGTTTCTGATATTTTCACTCAGTTTTACACTAGGAGGCGCTGTGAAAAACATCAAATGTTGTCATGGAAATGTGTTCTAGGCTAGACTGCCAGTATATATCAGTGGTTTGGGGAAGATTGGCGTATTTTGATAACTTTTCACTGCCAAGGCCTTAAGAACACATGCACATGCTACAAGTTTCAAACAGATGGAGTTCATTCAAATACGACCCCTGGAAATTACCCCAAAAACGCCAACTTTGAAACAAAATGAACGCCGTACGCTTCACTGTAGCCCGTGTCACCAAGAGACTTTTTTGTAGGCCTGGGGGAGATGCATGTTGCCACCAAAGGCCATCTCTCTACGTGAAATTTTGTCAATGGCGGAGGCTCCATACAAGATTTTGTAGGTGGCGCTGTGGAGCCATCTTGGTCCAAGCGCCCATGAGACTTCTGGATTCAAAAAAATTCAGCATACTTTACTGCTTGAGTTTTCCACTTGGTCCCTCAAAAAAGGCCCTGAAGTGGAACTGAGGAAAAGAAAAAAAGCGACATTGAACAGGCCCTCACACATGTGCGCACTGGCATGTGCGCATGTCGGGTAAGTTTTAAGTCAATTCAACCCGTTCTCATTCCCAAGGCGTAAAATACCGACGATTTGTCACGCCCCTAGACGTCTGATACTGACGCAAAAGGTATCCTTCCGCGTCTGTATAAAACGCTCTGGGTTCTCAATTGACTCCAATATAAATCCGTTCGCGGCGGTAAGAGACGCTCAGAGCAGAGGCTACAGCCGTCCATTCACTATAATAATAACCCGATCACGGCGAGACGTGACGCTGCGAGCTACAATCTGATTGGAGCACAGGGGACTCTCTGCCCGGAACTATTTTTCTCACTATTTTAAGGATTTCTTTTAATGACATCATCGACATTTCTCAACACAAACACGTCAAAGTGTCACTGATAATTCAACAATAAGATAGCGTCATGCTGTTGCCCTCAGTATGATTTTTTTTCTCCTTCGATTCTGAGAAATAAAGTTTTATTCGTATGATTCGGATAGCGGAAAAGCCTACATTACCCATAATCCTCGGCCACCGACGATTTGTCACGCCCCTAGGTGCTTGATACTACGCAAAACGTGCCCTTCCACGTCTGCGTGAAACGCTCTGGGTTCTCAAATGACTGCAATGTAAACCGTCCGAGGCAGTTAGAGACGCTTAGAGGCGTCCATTCACTCCAATAATAACCCGATCACAGCGATATATGACGCTGCGAGCTACAATCTGACTATTTTAAGGTTTTCTTTTAATGACATCATCAACATTTCTCAACACAAACACGTCAAAGTGTCACTGATAATTCAACAATAAAATAGCTTCATGTTGTTGCCCTCAGTATGATTTGTTCTCCTTCGATTCTGAGAAATAAAGTTTTATTGGTATGTTTTGGATAGCGGCCTACAGTATGGATAGGCCTACATTACCCACAATCCTCGACAACCGTTGCTATGGAGACGACGACGCCCCAGGACGATCCCACATTGAAATCACACGTTTTCCAAACTGTTCCAGGATCTGAGAGTGAACAGATGTAACGTACAGAATGCTTTGTTAGGTTTATTATTTTATTTTCACGTGTAAAACACGTTTTAGATTCATTCACCACTGGACGCGCTGAGCTCGAGACATCACAACTCACCACCAGTGTGCGCAAAGGTTGATGGGAGAACGGAGAGACCCCTGATTCTGACGCAGGTACGTAAAAAATATATGACGTATGTTTCAAAAAGATTCACTGAAGTCTTGGAAACTTTTTTTCAGAAAATGTTCAGAAAAGTGTCAGGTTTGTGAAGCAGTTTAAAAATGGCTAACGTCATGTTGCTAGCTAGGTAGAGCACGGTAAAGACTGCCTGTGGCTCCTGCAGCGATTTACTCCGCCAGTCCAATCTGCTGATGACTGATGCAGTCAGATTAAAGCAGTTACACGCTGCTCAAAAGAAAAAGAACCTCACGTGGTGTGTAATGTTGAATTGTAGTCTGCAGTTCATGTACAATGAGACTTAAGTTAGCACTGACTATGCTAACGTTAATTGCTAACGTTGTTTGCACATTTCAGACTTGGCTAGCTTCATCGTCCCAGCACAAACACTGAAAATCCTGTTTTCCTGTTTACTTTGAAAAATGAGTGACTCAGGTGATCCTGATGATTTGGGGCTGGAGGAGAGCTTCAGGGTGCTTTCAGGATGTGGAGGGAATGTTATCATAACTACTATTATTTATTATTTTGAATTAATTCATTAATGAATTAATTGTTACTTATTTATTTTGTAGTGTATGGAAACAGTTGTTCAAGAGGCCACACTCTTGTCTAATTTATTGTTGCGAGTAAAAGTAGACTCACATTTCTACAGCATGCTCAGCATCTCAAACCCTCAGTAATACATTACTTATATTGTTTCTATGAAATCAGCTCCCATTTACTTCATTTGGAATTCCATGTTTAATCATGGACTGTATGTAAAGTGTTGCATTTTGTTTCTTGTTCTATTTTGTATTTGTCTGAAGGAAACAACGTGACAGACATGGGGTGTTACTCCTCAAAGTCCGTCAGAGAGACGCAGCAACACGAGGGGTTTTGCAGCCTGCATCAAACGTTTTACCAGCAAACAGGTACAGTTTATAAGTCCTATGCATTCCTCACTATTTACTATGGGTGGGTGCTGTAATGTGGACAAGTGGTCTAACTAATTTTTTATTTTTTATGCGTTACCTGTAGAAATGCCAGACCGTGCGTGGTTGCTCAGCAGGTAATGTTCATGTTTCACCTGGCAGACTTGTGGCTCTCACAGTAAGTGGCCTTCATGTCTGCATACACAGTAGACATGTTTACAGGTTTCTGTCCATATTGCACATTGCTATCTTGTTTGGGCTTATTCTTGGTCCATGGTATATGTGGGCACCTGTCAAAAGGTCATTTGGGCTTGATTACAGGATCCTAAATCCTTGTGTTATATAGTGAGCTCACTTTCATTCCTGACTTTATTGACTTTGTTTTTGACATTCTGTTTTTACAGCCTCTCTGCTGACATGTATGAGGATGCACAGAAGGGACTGCAGTGCCTGGTGTTTCAAACCAAACTGAACTTAAAAGTTGAGGACTGCTACAGGAGAATCCTCAGCCATCAACTGCTCGCAGGGCGCTTCTCAGGGGGGCTGCCCATCACGCCATCATCTCTCTCCAATGTCTGTGAGCCTTTGTATGTGTGTTCAGGGTTAAAATGCCTGTAAAATAATAACTGAGTAAAAAAAGAATTTCCCCATTGAATGATTAATAAAGTATCTCATAGAGGACTGAGTGTGATTGAGCTACAATCAATAAAATAATTGATAAAATCAAAAGTTCTCTGTTTAATGTGATTTTAGCTTTTTAGGTAAAGGTCATTATCAGCAGTTATTTAGGGGCAGAGGGAGGATGAGTTCTGGTCAAGACTTTGGATTACATTTATGATATCTGGATCAGTCTAGGATTGATTGCTTTAATTAATAAACTGACTCAGCTTTAAATAATTCAGCTCATATGGTGTGAATTATTTTCTCATATTTTATACAGATATATTTTTATACTAAACACACTATAAGCACGAGGCAGCACACTCAGAAGGTGAGTTTGATTCAATGTTTTGAACATAGGTCAGTGCTGATGTGCTTGAAGAAACAGTTCCTCAGAGAGGAAGCAGCTATGGAGAAATATGTCACCCGTGTGAAACTGTTTTAGGATTTCATCACAAATATCCTCAGCCACATATTCCTGGAAATATAAAATCACTTGAGCAGCCTCATATTTTACAATCAGCAGCGGTAACACGCCTTTTACTCACAAGAACAGTGATTGGATTCAGATAATTGCAATCACTGCCAGTCAACAGTAATTTGAAACAGAATGACACCTACATTCAGCAGATGACCCATAACATTAATTGAACATGCTAAATCACTCTACAACACAGTGCCTTTCCCTCAGTGTAACCTGCATATGTAGTAAATGAAATCAAAATCCTGTACCATGAAGGACATGAAGGTGAGGTTGAAAGGGCTACGTCATGTTGCCAGATAACCCCAAGACATAAATATTCTTCCAGTGTACATAGTATCCTTTGTCAGACCTAAACAAACCTGTTTGACAGTAGTACTTTGACATCTCACTGGGATGATATGATGATGATGAATATGATAATGATGATATGACGATGATGATGATGATGATGATATGATGATGATAATGATGATATGGAGGTGGGATGATGATGATATGATGATGATAATGATGATATGGAGGTGGGATGATGATGATAAGATGAGGATGATGATGGTATGACGATGATATGATGATGATGATGATATGGAGGTGGGATGATGATGGCATGATGATGATGGTGATATGATGATGATGGTATGACGATGATATGATGATGATATGATGATGATGGTATGACGATGATATGATGATGATATAATGATGATGGTGATATGATGATGATGGTATGATCATGATGATGATATGATGATGATGATATGATGATGATAATGATGATATGGAGGTGGGATGATGATGATGATGATATGATGATGATGGTATGATGATGATACAATGATGATAGTATGATGATGATGGTATAATGATGATGATGATGATGATGATATGATGATGATGGTATGATGATGATGTTGGTATGATGATGATGATGGTATGATGATGATGATGATATGATGATGATGGTATGATGATGATGACGATGATGATATGATGATGATGGTATGACGATGATGATGGTATGATGATGATGATGATATGATGATGATGGTATGATGATGATGACGATGATGATATGATGATGATGGTATGACGATGATGATGGTATGATGATGATGACATGATGATGATGGTATGATGATGGTATGACGATGATATGATGATGATGGTATGATGATGATGGTATGATGATTGTATGACGATGATGATGGTATGATGATGGTATGATGATGATGATGATATGATGATGGTATGACGATGATATGGTGATGATGGTATGATGATGATGTTGGTATGATGATGATGATGGTATGATGATGATGATATGATGATGGTATGATGATGATGATGATATGATGATGATGGTATGACGATGATGATGGTATGATGATGATGACATGATGATGATGGTATGACGATGATATGATGATGATGGTATGATGATGATGATGGTATGATGATGATGATGGTATGATGATTGTATAACGATGATGATGGTATGATGATGGTATGACGATGATGATGGTATGATGATGATGATATGATGATGGTATGATGATGGTATGATTATTGTATGACGATGATGATGATATGATGATGGTATGATGATGATGGTATGATTATTGTATGACGATGATGATGATATGATGATGGTATGATGATGATGGTATGACGATGATATGATGCTGATGGTATGATGATGATGATATGATGGTATGATGATGATGGTATGATGATGATGATATGATGACGATATGATGATGATGATATGATGATGATGATGATGATATGATGATGGTGGTATGATAATGGTATTACGATGATATGATGATGATGGTATGATGATGATGATGATGATGATGATGATGATATGATGATGATGATGATGGTATGATGATGATGATGATGTGGAGGTGGGATGATATGATGGAGTAAACAAAATCAAGCAGTATGAATGACTTATACATTAATTTATGTTTATTGTGAATGTTAACTGCATGCTCCATGTTGAACTTTTGTGATGATTCTGTGGGCTGGTTTACAGCTCTGCATGTCGTTCTGCAGACTCCCAGGTGTCACCGCACACTTTGCCACTGTCAAGAAAAGAAAAAACAAACACACACACACACACATAAAGGTTAAGAGGATAACTTGGTGGTGACCTATGACAATGTCTATTCATGTCATGCTACATACAACTTCACTTTAAATGAGTTCAAATACATGAATTGACATACTGCATCATGTGTGGATTATGCATAGAGTGTGATGAAGAACTGTTTTTAAAAGAAGTATGAAACAGCTATTGTTTCTCTTTTCGCTTTGGATAAAGCGTCAACTAAATGGCTAAATGTAACAATATTTTCATGATAAACAAAATATATCTTACTTTAGCACACACTCGTACAACTTCCTCATCTTTATGAGGATCTCAGGTACCACCCCTTCTGCCGGATCCACATGGTGTATAATGTCCCTGAAGATTTGGCCTTTCCAGTCAGGATGGTGCAGGGAAAGAATAGGCTGGCCAGGGCATACAGTGTTAAAACCTGCAAGAACAATAAAGAAAACTTTATGCATCCAGACTAGTTTGACAAATTTGACAATTGATACTGTTACATTAGATTTTTTTCATCTTTGACCATATACAAGGTTAGAAATGGTCTCACAGGTCATTATTATTATGTCTAGTTTGATGTATTTACTGTGATGATTTTCTGATCTATTCTGATGCTGAGCACCTCATTTATTTATGCAAGAATATATGCAAAGACCTGTCTTGTTAGTTTTTACTTAATGATTTACAAGGAAACATTGATAACTGTGATAAATATGATTGTCTGGGAGGCCCTTGTTAAAGAAAACTTACCGTCAGCTGGGCAGAATTAAGAAAAATTAGGGTGCTGTTTTTTAAGTCCTGCTTAGATTCCAGGCTGGACAGGCATCTACTGCAGGTCTTCCTGTTTACATTGTTGGGAGCCTGGTAAGAAGGGCACATCTTCTATTTTGGCTGTGTCATTTCTACAAATGAAAATGAAATGTAGGGATTATTTCAGGTACAAAAGTCATTTCTCAGCAAAGAAATAACCAGAAATAAGATTCTGATTTTGTGTGCAAAGTTAAATAAAATTCCCATTTCTGTAATTCAAAATATAATATGTCAAGAAAAATAAAAACCAAAGGCAGCTATGAATCACAGCATGGTAGTGAGTACTGTAAAGTAACAGGCATGTTTGCCGCTCAGTGTCTCCTGTCTGGGTGTACAGACATGGCAGCTTGTGGCATTCTCACACAAACAGGCCTGGCTAAAATCTAGCCCCCTAAATAATTTGTTAAGTGCACAGGTCTGTTCTATAAGGAGTACTGTATGACTCATTAAGCAATGGCAATTACAACACACAATATCACTGCAGTGTCATAGTTATATGAAATGTCCTGCTTTGCTTAAAATGACAGCATGTATCAAACAGTAGTTAGCAGCACTGCCTCAATAAAATATGAATCTGGAGTTATGGAAAGTTACTGCTTGGTAAATCTGAATATTATTAATCCTTTGAGAACATTTCAACAGTTCATTGTTTATAAAGGAGATTTAACTTCCTGTTGCCATCAGCCTTCAGCCTTACAGGCCGGGCCATCCCTCTCTGGTGAAGAGCGCTTTAAAACTACGCTGCTAATATAAGCTAGTACTACTGTTAGCTAGCTGGCCAAGCAAGTGTCCTTCACATGAGAATATGTTACAAAAATAACAGTCACAGAAGTACACGAACTGCTCTCTCAAAATATTTCACGTTTTATATCAGTCTATTATTATTTCTTTCAATTATTATTTCTTTTCACCATGACTTACTCACCTTAGATTTGACTCGTGTCACTCAGAAATCATCGCCGCAGGACCCAGACGTGAACCATACATTTACTACGACTCCCAGGGTGCATTGCAGTTAAAAACCATCCAATCACTTTGCTTCAGATCTCTTGACGTGTAGCTATGACGAACTGAAATTAAATATTGTAATTTGTACATACATAATAAAACAGTGATCTCAGTTAACTTTATTTTTGTATAAATTAGTTAAGAATAAATAATAAATACATAAAACAGGTAACGTAAAGTGGATTGTCTTCGTCTCCATAGCAACAGTGGTTGAGGACTATTGGTAGTGAACAGCTGATGGCTCGAGCTCAGCGCGTCCAAAACGCGAGTGGTGAATGAATCTAAAACGTGTTTTACACGTGAAAATAAAATAATAAACCTAACAAAGCATTCTGTACGTTACATCTGTTCACTCTCAGATCCTGGAACAGTTTGGAAAACATTGTGTGATTTCAATGCGGGATCGGGGCGTCGTCGTCTCCATAGCAACGGTTGTCAAGGATTGTGGGTAATGTAGGCCTATCTGTACTGTAGGCCGCTATCCGCTAGCTAAACATACGAATAAAACTTTATTTCTCAGAATCGAAGGAGAAAAAAATCATACTGAGGGCAACAGCATGACGCTATCTTATTGTTGAATTATCAGTGACACTTTGACGTGTTTGTGTTGAGAAATGTCGATGATGTCATTAAAAGAAATCCTTAAAATAGTGAGAAAAATAGTTCCGGGCAGAGAGTCCCCTGTGCTCCAATCAGATTGTAGCTCGCAGCGTCACGTCTCGCCGTGATCGGGTTATTATTATAGTGAATGGACGGCTGTAGCCTCTGCTCTGAGCGTCTCTTACCGCCGCGAACGGATTTATATTGGAGTCAATTGAGAACCCAGAGCGTTTTATACAGACGCGGAAGGATACCTTTTGCGTCAGTATCAGACGTCTAGGGGCGTGACAAATCGTCGGTATTTTACGCCTTGGGAATGAGAACGGGTTGGTCAATTATATGAAGTCTCCAGGAGGAGTTTGTTAAAACACAAAATAAGCAACCACTCTTTTCTCATAGGGTCAAATTTGACAAAATACCCACATTTTGTCAAATTAATCAAATCAAATCAAATTTTATTTGTATAGCCTAAAGTCACAAAACACATTTTGTCTCAGAGGGCTTTATAAATTACCCACACATACCCACACCATTTCATCAAAATTGATAATTAACTTTTCATAGTGAAGGCTTTAAGAACACACATGCCAAGTTTCAATTAAATGGGATGAAATCCCTAGGAGGAATTTGTTAAAATAGGCCACACATTAGCCAGAATTGGGTCAAAGGGTCAAATCTGACGGAACGCCACGCCCACACCATTTCATCAAAATTCAGAATTTTGATAACTTTTACTCAGGAATCTATATGAATGCACCTACGAAGGTTGAGTTGATTGGATAAAATCCCTAGAAGGAGTTTGTTAAAGTAGGCCACACACATTAGCCAGGATGGGGTCAAAGGGTCAAATTTGATGGAGTGCCACGCCCACCCATTAAAATTCAGAATTTTGATAACTTTTATTCAGGAAGTATATATGAATGCACCTAACAAGACTGAAATTGATTGGATAAAATCCCTAGTAGGATTAAATATCAAAAAGGTCATATAAAGGTCAAATATGACCCCTTCTCAGCAGGACCTTCACAGTGCATGAAGACTAACCAGCTAGCTAAGAAGCAGCGTTCTTTTAAAGCTGGAATGTAATTTTTGACCCAAAATACAAAAGGTAAGACGTGCAGAGATTGTCTGTAGTGTGTAAGCCAGGTTTTTATTTTTCAAACATGGAGCATTTCATTAATTACATGGGACTTTCTGCTGTTAGCTGGGGGCTGGCGCTAACTAACTGGGTCTGTTCCAGCTGCCTTTAAACATGCTATGGTTAGGCCCCTCCTAAAAAAAAAAAAAAAAATGTTTTAAATGCAAATGACATGCACCTTGACCCCTCTGTGCTCTCCAATTTTAGACCTGTCTCCCATTTGCCGTTTCTTTCTAAGGTTTTAGAAACGTTTGTTTTTATTCATTTACAGACATTTTTGGAGACCAACTCTATCCTTGATAAATTTCAGTCTGGTTTTAGATCCTGAGCACAGAGTCAGCACCGTTAAAGGTGCACAATGATATTGCCCTGTCTGTGGATGCTGGGAATCCTGCTGTGCTGGTGGTGCTGGACCTCACAGCGGCCTTTGATACAGTCGACCATTCAGTCTTTGTATCTCGCCTAGAGCACCATGTTCCTTGAGTCCAAATGAAAGCACTGCATTTACTAAGCTGCTAGACTGCATTACAGATATAAAGCAGTGGCTGGCACAGAAGGTTCTGCACTTAACTAACAGCAAAACTGAATGCATCTTGTTTGGTCCACCATCTACATCGAATGTTTTCACCACAAACTCTCTGGCCCCCTTTTTTAAAACATGTTAAAAATCTTGGGAGAAGAACTACATAGGAGAAGAGCTACATAAAGTGACTTGATTTGATTTGAAAATCGTGAGTTTTGGATTTACTGTGAGGGAGGAGCAGGGCCACAACATTCAGCGATTTTTCATGAAATTTTTACATGGCAATAAATTATATGCAAAAAATACTCAAATTTTCCCCAACCCTCTTATATATGGCAGTGTGGCCTAGAACACATTTCCATGACAATATTTGGTGAAACTGAGTGAAAATATCGAAAACAACCTAGGGAAGAAACCCTCCAAAAATGTTGAGTTTTTGAGAAACTATGTAGACACTGCGGCCTGTCAAAGTCAAAAGTGCCATTTTTTTCCAAAAAATTGATAACTCCATTGACTTTTTGGCTAATTATTCAGGCAAAAGTGTTGGGCATTCATATGCTTTGGCTGCATAATTAATTGGGGGGGGGCTTTCTTTATAGCCCCAAATTATAGAACATGGCAAGACCTACAAACAAGTCTCTCTTGGAGCAATGGCCTAAAATGAACATGAAGCGAGATATTTAAGAATGAAAATTTTGGTGTTTCGGGCTGGTTGAGAAGGGGTCATATTTGAACAAACTCCTCCTAGGGATTTTATCCAATTGACTTTAAACTTGGAAGGTGCATTCATATAGACTTCCTGAGAAAAAGTTAAAAAATTATGCATTTTGATGAAATGGTGTGCATGTGGCATCAAATTTGACCCTTTGACCCAATTCTGGCTACTTTGTGTGGTCAATATGAACAAACTCCTCCTAGGGATTTTATCCTAGCTGTTTGAAATTTGCCGTGTGTGTTCTTAAGGCCATGACAATGAAAAGTTATCAAAATCATGAGTTTTGGATTTACTGTGTGGGACGGGCGGGGCCACAAAATTCTGTGTTTTTTCATGAAATTTTGACATGCTATAACTTTGAGAAAAATACTCCAATCTTCCTACCTAAACTATATAATGGCAGTCTGGCCTAGAACACATTTCCATGACAACATTTGGTGTTTTTCACAGCACCTCCTAGTGGCAATAGGAAAAAAATCACTTTTTCGAGACGATGTCCACCTCGGATAATATGACCGTACAGTGCTGAAACTGAGGGTTAGTTGATTTTATCCAATCAACTTCAACCTTGGAACGTGCATTCATATCAACTTGAGGAAATGGTGTGCGGTTGGAGCGCCGTCAAATTTCACCCTTTGACCCAATTCTGGCCAATGTGTGTGGTCAATTTTAATGAACTCCTCCTAAGAATTTTATCCAATTGACTTCAAACTTGGTCAGTGCATTCATATGCATTTCCTGAGTAAAAGTTATCAAAATTATGAATTTTGATGAAACGGTGTGGGTGTGGTGCTCTGTCAAATTTGATCCTTTGACCCAATTCTGGCTAATGTGTGTGGCCTATTTTAACAAACTCCTCCCAGGGATTTTATTTTATTTTATTTTTTTTTTATTTATTTATTTATTTATCCATTTTTAATTGAAACTTGGCGTGTGTGGTCTTAAGGCCTTGACTATGAAAAGTTATCAAAACTCTGAATTTTGATGAAACAGTGTGGGTGTGGCTATTTTGCCAAATTTGAGCCTATGAGAAAAAAGTGGTTGCTTCTTATGTTCTGTTTTAACAAATTCCTCCATCTGATTGACTTAAAACTTGATGCTTATCGTGTGCACATGCCAACATGCACACATGCGTGAGGGCCTGTTCAATGCTTGCATCTTTAAGTTATATTTTTAATTTATATTAAGTTATATTTTTATTTGAAGCTTCATGGTGTTAAAGAAATTTCCATTCAAAAACTGTACAATAAAAAACTGTAAAAATGAACGTAAGCACATTTGTAGACAGTATCAGTCTTTTGTATAAACTATAAAATCCAGTGTATGCAGAATAGAGTTATTTAAAGCTTTCAATGGGTTGATTAATTCTCAAGGTGGTACAGCTGGGCTGGCATAACCCGTGGTGGTGGGGTCCACTCTAATTTCTTTTCATCAGGCCCTAAATCACTGGCAGTGCTTCTAGAAAAGGACATACAGTATATCTGGGCATGTTAAATTCTCTGACAAAACAGGCGATGCAGGCCATGTATCTGAGTACTTATGATGGATCCACCATCAGCACCATCTTTCTCTGAATCCAGTGTGTTTTGCTGGCAATCACTGTAAATTGTGAGTATTGCTTCCCATTGAAAGTATGACTGAATTTCAGCTGCTGCTGATTTTTTTTTTAATTTGTCAAAAGAAGTTGAAATGTACTTGTGTAATTAATCATTGGTTGTTCTCTATCTTTAGTTTTTGTAGTGCAAATAAAATGGTCATATTTAGTCGCATCTTAACTGCAAGGCATCTGGCTATCACCTGTGCATCATAGGTGATCGGGCCAAGTTTTTAATTATGGGATTTCATTACACAATAGAATTAAATGTTATATATTATATCAGTATTAGTACAGTACACCACATTTTCCATGGCAATTGAAAATTTCGGACCTTTAATTTGGGAATTATGGGCAGAAGCTCTATGATACGGCTATACGTTCACTATCGGTCCTGCCAGGATCAGATCAGATTGAGTTTAATATTGGCATGAGGGTAAAATAGGTATTGAGACATTTAAGGTCAGTAGTTAAAATGTCTATGTTTATGTTTATTATGTTTTTCAATTACTTAAAAGATATTTCAGTGGGAGGGACTTCCTTGTTGGCCTGACCTCATGGCTTGACACGCAGAGTGTTTCCTTTTCGATGAGACATCAGCTTGAAGGAAAAAAACTCACTCTGTGTTAGGGAAGAAAAACAAAAGAGAATGTTGTAAAATGGTTTATGGAAGCTCCTGCAAAAGAAAACCAAGTACAAACCACACAAAACTGAATAAATAATAATGTAATCAAACTATGAGCAACAGAAAAATGAAGCTAAACACCACAGCAAGGCTCACCTGGCAAAATCAGTTTTCCACAGTTTTTGCTAACTATGCAGTTGATATACAGTGGGTTTTTTCCAAAATAAACCCTGTCAAGATTTCTGTAATGTGAAATGCCTAAGCCAGATCATGGCTGAATGAACAGTAGATACTAGTGATGTTAAGGTCATGTTAATGAAATGTTAATGTGATTATTTATATTTATCTTTTTTCTGTGTTCCTCCAGGATGTGAAACGGAAGACATGTAGGGAGAGCTGTAAAGTGGTCCATCAGCTCAAGAGCCATCTTTGAGCAGGGTGAAATACGTCTACACAGGTACCCAAGATCTGAGCTGTTGATTGATATGTTTCATGCTAATTGTTTACATTTTTTGTAATAACATGAGATTTGGTTAAAACTCCATTTCACCTCTAAATGGACTAAAAGGCTTCTAAGGCTAAAGCTGAGAAAACGTTCTTTGATGCACATTTTAAAAATACCAACGCGATCAGGAAAGCCTCGTAATACTCCCGGTCCCCGATATTTACAACGGTCTAGCCTGAAACCGGTCATTTCTGTCGTGTACTCCCTGCCGTGCTCTGAGCTGCAGTCTGACACACGCACGCAAACACGCGCTGCTCTAAATGGTGCTCTTTGCTCGGTGAACTCATGGCTGCACAGTTTGGCCCTAAACCGTCATTTCTGTCGTGTACTTCCTGCCGTTATCAGCCCTGCACAGGACTGTTAGCTGCCCAATAAGTCCCATATTAAAAAGGAGCGATTTCTCTGCAGGCAAGCGGACAAACAAGTTGAGTACCAGGCGAATCACATAAAAAGGTCACCCACTGATCAGGAAAGCCTCGTGATACTGCTGGCGAAGTCGTTTCGATGATAATTACAACAGTCTGGTCGCCACACGACTTTAACTGTCGGGTACGCTCTGCCGTTTGCAGCCGTTTACTCGGTCTGCGTCTCCCTCTGTCACTCAGACACACACACGCGTACCTGTCCTCAGGCCCCTCGCTGGTTAGCATGCAGCCAACCGAGAGTATAAACAAACCCGCGCATTTAACACAGGAGTCTGCCAGCTGATTGTAACGAGCGACGACAAGTTGACCGGCTAGCCGTTAACGTCGAGACAGCACGCGGAGCAACTGGCTTCCTCCGCCAACGAACACTGCGCAAACGGACACAGAATTTTTCCTGCCCAGCTCACAGGACCGCTGACCCAAACGGACCGGTAACGTACTGGGCATTTAGCTTTACATAGCTTAACACGACTAAGCACGAAACTGTTAACTTTGTTAGTGTGTTTGTTAGTTACATACATGTGTTTTTATTCTGTTCACGTTGTGATCTGTGCCATCATATTTGATGAGGGCGGTACAGCTGTATTTTCAGTTAAAGGTGCAGTAACATGGTAGATGAACAACCGTTCAACTGCTGTGTTACTGTGTGATAAATACAGTCACTGTGCTCAGGTGTGGTTGTTCATTACAAACCCACAAATGTCTCAACAGACCCACTACACTGTGACACCCAGCAGATGGCGCCACAAATCCTGTCCTACAAACATACACATTATACCACCAGATGCCGTTTTTCAGCTAATCTCACACTTTGCCTAATATCCTACAAATTCATACAATGTTTGACAGTATTCCACAATTCTCACTTGTTAAGTCAACTTTATTGTCAGGGCTGCTATGCGTACAGTACATACAGAAAATTGAAATAGCATTTCCATTATATGCCTGGTGCAAACAGCAATATACATGCAATGTGAAACATAACATCAAAAAACATACGAGTTAAAAGTATAAATACATTCTAAATATAGCAAATATAGCAGTATAAACAGAATGAACAGAATAAATATTGCAAATATATAAAGATTACTCAACTTTGTATAAATTCATAAAATATTTCAAAATATCCTACAATTCTCTCTTTTCATACAAATTTCCAAAGATGCATCTGGCATTTCGGCAGAGGGCATCCACACCGTATTTCCACAGGAAATGCAATTTTTCTAGTTATTTTTATTTTCCATACGTTTTTCAGTCGACTTTCTGTCCTGCAGTTTTGGTCGCACATACACAAAAAATATATCAAAACGACCAGCTCGGCCAGGATCGGTATGCTATGACTTTTCTAAGAATTTTGACAAACAGAACCTATTGGAAACATGGTAATTTGTTCTTTCAAATTAAAATCACAAATGTGTGTTTTATTATCAACACACATTAGGAGGGAAGCTGCTCCACCCCAACACATGTAGGCCTTCACTCATTACACACATTATCAACTGTAGCCAATCCCATCCATCAGGTTTGCTTTCATAAGATGACTTCACTTACATTGCTGCTAGAATGAAAAGCAGTAATCACAAGATTGCAATCTTGCATTGAGTAGAGTCTCATTTTTGTTGTGTCACTGTACAAAAATATTGTAAGATACATTTTAGGTTTTTAGGTCAGTTTAGGTAAATTCTCAACTTGTGGGAAAGACATAGAAACTGAAAAAATATTTAGTAATGTCAGTGTCACCAGTGAATTTATATTTGTGCCTATTTTTGATTCTGTTCTTTATTCATATTAAGGAAGGAGAAAGAATGTTCATCAGGGGTCTACAATTGAGTGGTGGTTGTAATTTGGGGTTCAGTATCTTGCCCAAGGACATGCAGACTGGAGGAGCCGGCGATCGAACCACTGCTCATACTGATGAGTACGGAGGCCATGCAAGAACTGGGATGTTTTCAGCTTCCAGGAATTGTGTAGAGTACCCCACTCTGTTCACAATGCTGACATTTGCAAACCACTCACCAACACAACACCAAAAACATAAGCCCAGTACAGTGTAAACCAGGATTCATCTGTCAAGAGAATAATTCTCCAAAGTACCAGATGCCACTAAAGGTTTAAAAAATGATGTCATCAATCTATCTAATTTTTCTTTGCTGTTGTATTCAGTATGAAGCAATGAATCATTTACTAATGGAAGCAGAGTATGAGACTAGCTGGAGGAGATGTGACTGAAGCATGAATGAAGCTGAACTAACTCAAGTATCAGAGCTGAGCTCACGTCATCACCTCCACACACACCTACGACATGTTCTGTTTGTAGTAGAACGAATAGCATGCACACACCTCCATTAACATTTGTTCCACAGACTCAACTCATGCACTCTGACGGTAGACTGGTTGTCAAGGCGACCGCTAACGTGGAGCAAAGCTAACAGGACCTAGCTAACTTTAGGCCACACAGTGAGGCGGGAGGAACAGACACTTCATCTGGCATTTCTGAACAGCAGCAGCTTCGACACACTGAGGGACACGGCCACAGCGTGGCTACAGAGGAGCATTCAGGAGCTCGTCTAGCTTAGCTGTCCTACTTGATAATGAGCATGTTTGATGGCACTGTGTGCAGCTAAGCTAAATGTAATGCAGTGTTACTTCATGTCAGCATGCTGTTACGTTAACTTTCCATCAGCTGACGGTTAATTTGGTGACAGTCAGGGCACATTTGTCTGTCACATGATCTTCTCGTACAGTACTGTTTACTAATAAGACAGAATGTCACCTTATGAAGAGGCTCAAGCCCAACAAGTTGATTGACAGCAGCATGAACGTTCCCACAGTGAACTCCGGGAACAGTTAGTTTGAGTTGACCATCTATTAAAGACTGTGTCTGTGCAAAGTGAGTGAATAAAAGAGATGCTGTAAGTTTGTTTGTCACGCTGCTACTGTCTCACAGCCTGTCTGTGTTCAGGTGAGAGGCATCACTTCGATTTGGAGACTGAAGCCAAGAGTACTGTAAGCAGCCAACCTGCGAGTGCCCTGCCATGCATGTGAGAAGTACAGAGGAAGACAAAGCTGCAGCGCAGACAATGCAGTGCTGGAACCTGGATGTGATTTTTGCTTTTCAAAAATATCACTCTGCTTCCAGCAACCCATCCCCCTTCATTTCTCCCCTCTCTTCGTTCTCCGTATCACCATTAACCTTCCATCGCATTCCATGCATTTTGGAGACAGCCCCCATACACCCCCCCTCCTCCCCCGTCTCCTCCTCCTCCTGCGCTAAATGACAATACAGCTGGCTGTATCCTAAACTGGTGGCTATGTAGCAGCACCATGCAGCCTGGCTGAACGCAGAGGCGCAGGCAGCGCTGTGCCCATCATAGTATTGTTAGAGGCAGTTTCTGCACACTGGTGCACCCACGGGAGTCTGTGGGTGCCCACGCTCTGCCCGCTGAAGCTTACCTTGCTTTGGCCGATCTGTCGTAACCCCATCCTGTCCCAGCCCCTAGGTCTCCGAAGCCTGTAGCAGGGTAATTCCTCTCCATGAAAGAAAGGGCTGGATGAAGATGGGCAGATAGCGAGGGGGAGGGGAAGGAGGAATGTCTTCTCGTCTCTCCGCTCGCTTCTGTTTATTTCTCTGCTTGACGAGCCTGTAGACTGGGAGGAATGGAGGGAGGAGAAGGAGCCAGAGAAGGAGGAGGGGAGGGGGTCACAGCAGCCAGGAGCACCTCCTCCCTTCTCTCCTCTCCCCATATATTTCACTGTCTATTGTCTCCTGTGTTAAGCTGATGGGCAGTAGAACAGATGCTCCACAATCTTCAGCAGCTTTAATAAATGCAGCTGTGATCCATACATCTCCTCTGCTCTCCTCCTCTCCCTTCTGTCCTCTCCTCCTGCTCACTCACTGCATACTAAAGCTATTTTCGCTCATTTTGTTCACAAGACGCCATTTTTAAGAGGGATGACTGGGCTGGCGTTCATCCTCTCCTTCCCTCTCTAGCTCACACATACACGCACATACTCACACACACATTTGTCCTGCACAGCAGTGCAGTGTGGTGTTGCATTGTGGCAGACAGTAACATTGAGTCTGGTATGAGAGCAAAGCTTCTGTAATAAGCAACAAACACACAAGTTACAGCTTGTAAAGAATGATGTGGTGACATGCTGCCACACACACACACATATGAACTGCTCTCTGTTGACTACAACACAACTATAATAGATTCATAAATGACTGGAGACATGTCATTGTTCTGTGATTTATTTTATAAAACATGTCAGTGTTCCTTGAAGAAGTGATGTGAATTGTCGGTCTTTTGTTAGCCTACAAACACAACACTGTGTAACCATTAAAATGATACCCACCCTCAGCTGAACCCACTTTAAAGCATCAGACTATTGGCCAGACAGATCATACTGTCAGAGCCGTCATCTCTGGGATCATGACTTAACTTCATTCATAAATACATAATAAATCAAAATGCATATTCACGCAATATTCACTCAAACCAACAGTGCCTGTCAAACATAATGAAGAGGCTCTGCCAGTCCTCTCATTCGTTGTCTCCTGGATCATTGGCCTCTGATGGCGTACCCCTATGGTCAAAGAGAGCAAAGATCTTTGTGAGGTTTCTTATAGTAGTCCAATAGTCTGTGTTTGGTTCAAAAAGATACTGTCCCATCAGCTGTTGGGAAGACGAAGAACTGAACTCATCCAAGCTGCAACTACAAACACACACACACACACACACTGCAGCTCCAGATCCCGAGAGTTCAACAGACATCTGGACATTCTGGATTTAAAAAGGTTTTAACGAAGCAGATTGCATTTATTAAACAACAAACAGACAACATGTTCCTGAATGATGCTATTTTGGAAGAATATATTGTAAGAAACACAAAAATACTTTGAAAGACAAGAAAAGTGTCTAATTGTGGTTAGTTGTTGTTTGGTTTGAATGCTTCTTTGTTCCATTGATGGTACATGAGGTGTGTTATTTTGATATATAAGTAGCATCATTATGTTGCTCTGATGTTTGATGGTGTAACCTGGTGCTTCTCTTTCACTGAAATAAACTTGTAATAATAGTAATAATGAACAAACACAAAGGTTGTTTCTTTTTTACAAAGTAAAAAAATACTTTTCAGGTCTACTCCTCTATACTTTTTCATTTAGTAGGAGTTTGGCTGGATTAAACATTGTCCTGGATTCATGTAAAGTGCATGTGAATACTGGAGCATCCTTTTACCCTGAATATGGAGGTGGTGGGGCATCATGCTGCCCACTGCGGGCCAGAACCTCGCTGTAGCTGGGGAGACCTGGTGCGATGATCCCTGCCAGGGGCACTGACTCTGGGGCTGGGCGCCCATCTGCTGCCATCCTCACTGGAGCTCTGGATCAGCACACATACACATACACACTGTTTGTTTTCTTTTCATTTAAAGCATTTGTTGGCCGGGCACATTAAAGAAGCATTGTGTAACTAATCTACTATAAAATCAACTTAATTTAAAACATTTTGATGCCTGCAAAGTATTTTTGGGTGTAATGCTGCAGTCACACACCACCATTTGACTGATTTTGGTCAAACTGGATCATATTTTATGGGGAAAATGTTTTCTGGTTTTCCCTTTGATGTCTTCCGGCTGCTCCACCTCAACTCCCTGTGATTTACAGAGTTTCCTGATGGACAGTGAAGTAAACTGCTATGTACTATAGCAGATGTTAGCTAATGTTAGCTCAGTTACTTAGCCGTGCTGCCAAGACTGTGAGCTCAGAGTGCCAAGCAACATACTGTAACTGAGCTGCACACAGGACAGCACAGGTGAAGATGATGTTGACAGGGGACGTTAAGAAGAGAAACATTGAGAGTGAGCGAGCAAGAAGCTAATGGACAAGAGTAAATGTGGGACTGACTTTTAGTGGTTGGTGAGAGCTTGGTGAAATAAAAGGCTGAAAGACAGACGTCGAGCTGGGCTGACTGCTGTTGGACTAGTCTCATTCACCCATTCGCACACATTCATATACTGATGGCATTGGCAAGGTGCCAACTGCTCATCTTTTTGAGGAGCTAACCATTCATACACATTCACACACTGATGGCGCAGCCTTCAGGAGCAATTTGGATCAGTATCATGTCCACTAACTATCATCTTACAGTCCTTTCAGGTGTCTCAGTCAGACATGTGGCCTTCTAGCACCTTGATTCATCCTCAGGGACTATGACTGTTGAGTGAATTTCATCTGGTGATTTGTTTTCAAATGAAAATTCTGGTGGCGTTAACAGAAGGTGAGAGTCACTAAAGAAGTTAAGATATAATCAAAGGAACATGAATACATACATACCAATTCTAATGGCCACTAGTGTAAAAATGTCTTGGTCTGAGCCCATTGAACCATGTCAACATTTATTTTACATCCCTTGCTCAGCTGGACTTGAGAGTAAACTTACTGGGCTGACCTTCGTCCGCCCTTCATCTTGGCCTTGTAGCAGTAGATCCCCAGCACAGTTGCAATAGCAGCAGACATGAGGACAGCCAGGATCCCTGCCACCAGGCCTGACACATCTACTCTGGGTGCATATGCTTCAAAGACAAACATCATTAACATCAAACCATTGTTTTCAGTTGGTCGGCTCATCAGTCACTAATCACTATAGAGATGACTTCATTCAGTCATACTGTCTCTTGTTGGTCTACTTGACTTTTGTGATCAGTGACACTCAATGCAGCTCTGAATATGACATGTGCTACACTGTTGAGTTATAAACTAAAGTTTGCAGTGTAGCATGCACACATCACCTGTTCTGTAGTAAGAAATGTATTCTGACAACATGATATGTGACTGTAAAGTACAGCTGACTTAAAAATGATTGTATAGTTCCATAATTTGGGTTGAAGCATTCAATAGCATCTCCAAATGAGCCTTTAACCAGGCAGATATGCATAATAAAATATTAGTGATAATTATGTTAATTCTAATGAAAATGTATTTATTATTACCCATATATTTCCGATGTGAAAGCATTACATTCTGCTGAATGAGCCCACTGCGAGGCTTCAATATTGGATGATATTCATCTTTATGAAACTTTACCTTGACTGTTGGAATACTGGGACCAAAATATTTCCTAAAAAATAGAAACAGAAGAAGATTTAATGACATAGCTGCATTAAAATAGAAGAAACGAAGTGGCTATGACAGGACAAGCCAATGTGGACATGTCTTCATTGTTTTCTAAAGCATGTTTAAATAAAATTTCAAGATAAAAGACCACAAATGCAATTAAAGCCTCAAGCATCATTGAACGGGCCCTCACACGTGCGCATGGTGGCATGTACACACGTCAGCAAGTCAATCAGATGAAGTCCCTGGGAGGAGTTTGTTAAAACAGAACATAAGAAGCAACTTTTTTCTCATAGGGTCAAATTTGACAAAATAGCCACACCCACACCGTTCCATCAAACTTCATAATTTTGATAATTTTTCATAGTCAAAGACACATACACCAAGTTTCAGTTAGGAGGAGTTCGTTAAAATAGACCACACATTAGCCAGAATTGGGTCAAAGGGTCAAATTTGATGGAGCACCACTCCCACAGTTTCCTCAAAGTTCATAATTTTGATAACTTTACTCAGGAAGTCTATATGAATGCAACTACCAAGTTTAAAGTCAGTTGTCAAAATAATAATAATAATAATCTTAAGGATACAATAGAACTTTCGCTGCCTGAACATTGTTCGGCGCTCAGGCCCTAACAAGTAACAATGAAACAAGTAATAAAGAAAGAGGCGTTTAATGAAGTCAGTGATTTCTAGTTCCCTTCAAAAGATTCTCATTAGTGTTCACACAAGAAATAAACAATATGTCCTGAACAGAAACGCTCAAGTAACATCAACTTCACCAAAATCAGGTTTGAAAGGAGATTCTTCCTGTGTCCATAGGTAAACTGTAGAATTCTACATTTAAATGTGTGTTCAATGAAGAGACAGCTGCTGCCAGCAGTGTTACCGTCTGAACGTCATCCTCGAACACCTCTCTTGCCTCCTCATAGCTGCACATTTCTTCATTACACTCCCTCTCTAGACTGTCAGGCACCACCAGCTCAAAGTCCCAGCTGTTATAGAGCAGTGAGCGTGATAGGAAGGAGGTCGCTGACTGCTCGTCCACCAACACTGGATCTCCTGCAGAGAACAGGCCACATACACTGATGGAGAACACACTGAACTCACACAACGCTGGAACCCCAAGCTCTACTGCCCTCTCTTTGAATAAAATTGACTAAAAACGACCAGCTGTTTAATGAAATCACTGAGCCTTTAAAAACTGAAACTGTTTTCAGTAGGACTAGATGCAGTGTGTGAACTCTGAGTGAGGAGAGGTGTGGTTTACCTGGAGTGTGTCTGGAGGTGACAGAGCAGTGGGTCAGCTGCAGAAGGGACAGCACGGTAATCCACACCACTGATGCAGCAGCCATTGAAGCAAAAAAACTACACAGAAAAAGGCTAGGAGGACTCCTGTCAATAGTGTTCCAACGGTTGTGTCCAGAGGCCAGAGTATGTAGAGGACGAGCCTCTAACACTCACCTACTCACTTGGCTGCAGTTTGCTCCGTCAGTCTGAACTGTCCAGGAGAAAAGAGAGAAGTTATTCTTCTGATTTTCAGAAACATAGAGGCACCGATACTTCTTCAAACTAATCTCCTTTATGCTCACTTTTGTGCTGAAGCGTCAGGCCACAGAACATTGTGCTGTTTTCCCAGTGAAATGTCACATCACAAACTTGTTTGACAGCATACCAGCTGGAGGGAGGAACCTCCACAAACCTGTCTGTCTGCTTCCTGTCTCACTGTCAACTCACTACACCCTGGCTTAGTTTACTTGTTTTGTCCAGTTGCAAGTGTGTGTGAGAGACAGAGAGAGAGACATTGAGAGTTTCCAGTTGATTGCACATTGCTGAAACTAAAGCAGTGTAATATACGTCCAAACTGTTCCACTCTCAATTAAATCTAACAATGATAAACCAGATTAACACACAGCTAGGCTTAAATTCATGCTATGGCCAGAGCTGAGGGTGATTTGTGTAGCGTCTTCATCCCAAAGCTTGCACACTGGCATGATGATAAGGTTCCTCAGTGGAAACACTGGTTAACAGCAGCTAATTTCTGATGTTAACAGTTGTTACAGTTGCTAGAAGAAGAATATTTAAGCTGCAAATATTCCTTTTCTGTAAGAGAAGTGTTAAGTTAGTGTCTAGATCAACCTATAAGAGCTTTTATCTATATGAACCTGACATAATAACACACATTTGTATTTTTACATTACTGAGGAGAGGCTACTATTAAATATGCTGAAAATAGTTGCTGAAAACATGCGAAAAGAAGGATATATTATTCATGTATGTTGTATTGTTTTAAAGGTGAGTTGAGTGCTGATTGTCAGCAGCCCCACCCTGATTGTTTCCACCTATGTTGTTGTCTCTCCCTTCCCTGGAGTGTTTAAGTCCTGTGCTTTGTGTCTGTCTTTGCCAGTTCGTCTTGTATGTCTTCTTGTGTGTTCCAAGCGTGATCCTTGTGAGTTCTTTAGTCAGCCAGTAGTTCTAGTTTTGAGTTGTATTTTTGTTTTTGTCTTGTTTTTGCCTTGCCTCGTGCATTAAATTTGAGTTGTTGAGTTGTTGTTGTTTTTTTTTAAATTAATCTTTGGGTATCGAGTTGTGCATTTGAGTCCCTGTCACTGATCCTTGTCAGTACGAACTGGCCATGACAGACTCAGCCGACTCTGATTCTGCGCGCTCTGCCATCTACTCCCAGAGAGAGACTCTCTCACCATGAGGAGAAACTCAATATTATCTCTCAGCATCTCTGTGATCTCACTGCCTTAAATGAAAGTTTCCAATCATTTATGGGGAATCAAGTGACACTCACTCACTGAACAGCTCCACCATCTGCTATCTTGTGGTCCTGCTCCAGAGCCGTCTGCTCCTGCTCCAGCTCCAGCACCCACCAGCTTCTCCTCATCTCACCTGGCACACCCGGAGCACTTCACAGGAGATTCAGGTGATTGCAGAGCCTTTTTAGTTCAGTGTGGACTACATTTTGAATTGCAAGCCCCACTTTTCCCCTTGGACAGAACTAAGGTTCCTTATGTAATCTCCCATCTGGCAGGCAGAGCCGAGGCTTGGGCCACTGCAGAGTGGCACCGCAGTTCCCCTGTGTGCTCCTCTTTACAATTGTTTACGGACACTTTTTGTAAGATTTTTGAGAATTGTCCCCCCAGCAGGGAGACCACTAAGCAAAGCAAGGGTCACAGACTATGCTATTGAGTTTCGCGCTGCAGAAAGTGGCTGGAATGCGTCTTCCCTTTTTGATGCCTTCTTTTATTTTAAAATTTTAATAAAAAAAAAAAAAAATTAAATCAAGACTGCGTTTCGCCATAACCTCACCGATTGCGGCTCAGGCTCTTGATGGAAGTCATTTCTTCAAGGTTACTTGTGTAACCCAACCTGTCAAACTGGTATCAGACTCCCACTCCGAAACCATGACTTTCCACCTGTGTTCTAGCCCAGCACATCCAGTGATTTTGGGATTACCTTCATTAAAACACAGTTCACATGTGCAATGGGTGACTGGGGACATTCGGGACTGGAGCAATGACTGCCAGTTGCCTCCTTCACCTGACTCACTCCCTGAGGCTCCTTTAACAGCTTTAGTCCCTGTTATTATTATATCCAATTTATATCGGAGGTTTGTCCGGAACTACAGCTCTGTTGGTGCTTCACTCCATGCATTAACATTGTCAAAGGTCAGTTTTCCTGGACACCAGGGGCAGACCAAGCCTTTGAAGGTACGCTTCACCACTGTCCCCATTCCTACCTTGCCAGATCTTGAGAGACAATTTATTGTGGAGGTGGATGCCTCTTTCAGTTCAGTTCTGATGACACCAAGTTGCATCCCTGTTCTGTCTCGCAAGCTCTCTCCTTCAGAAAGAAACTATGATATAGACAACAGGGAGCTGCTGGCCATCAAGGTGCCCCTTGAAGAGTGGAGGCACTGGTTGAAAGGAGCACAGCAGCCCTTCATCACGTGGACTGACCATAAGAACCTGGAGTATATTCGGACAGCTAAGCGCTTAAACTCTCGTCAAGCCAGGTGGGCCTTGTTTTTTAATCGTTTCAATTTTTGTGTGTGTGTCATATCGTCCTGGTTCTAAGAATGGGAGGTCTGATGCTCTGTCAAGGATGTACTTACCTGACCCTTCTCCCGATGTCCCCTCCAACATTCTACCCTCATCCTGTATGGTAGGAGCTGTCACTTGGAGAACTGAAGAGAAGGTCTTAAGAGCCAATGTTATGTTACTAGGGGCTGCCCACCCAATAGACTGTTTGTGCTTCCTGATCTCCGCCCACAGGTCATCCACTGGGCCCTTACAAGACTGATTGCTTGTCATTCTGGCTCTCGACACCCTGTTTGTGGCTAAACAGCGCTTCTGGTGGCCGGGAGTGGAGAGGGATGTCCAGGATTATGTTTCCGCCTGCCCCACCTGTGCCCGCAATAAGGCCACCTATTTACCTCCTTCAGGCCTCCTGCATCATCTCCCTATGCCGTTCCGCCCATGCTCTGACATCTCTCTGAACTTCATCACAGGTCTCCCTGAGTCTGAGGGTAACACCGTCCTCCTCACGGTAGAGGACAGGTTTTCTAAGATGGCCCATTTCAGTTCTCTGCCCAAGTTGCCCTCTGCCAAAGAAACAGCAGAGGTCATGCTGTCTAATGTATTTCACATTCATGGTTTCCCCATGGACATTGTGGCAGATCGTGGTCCTCAGTTCATTTCACAGTTTTGGAAGGCTTTCTGTCTTCTCCTAGGGACCACAGTAAGCCTGTCATCCGGGTATCACCCAGAATCCAACGGCCAGACGGAGAGTGTTAAATAGGAAGTGGAAGTCATGCTGTGGTGTCTGGTGTCCCACAACCCTGCCACCTGGAGTAAGCACATTATATGGGCTAAGTATGCTCACAACACTGTGCTCATCTACAGGAATGTCGCCTTTTCAATGTGCTTTGTGTTCGTGCTGCTCAGGCGTTGGTGAGACAAGTGTCGGCATACTTGGACCCCAAGCCTGTCAGGTGCTGCTCTGCAACTCTGCCTTGCACAAGTCTATAGTAGGAAGAGGGCACCTGTATACTAGCCTGGCCAGAGAGTTTGGTTGTCTGTTCGGGACCTTCCTCTTCGTGTTGAGTCCCATGAGCTTGCTCCCTGCTTCTTTGGCCCCTTTCCCATCACCAAGATCATAAATCCGGCAGCCATCCATCTTCCCAAGCCAGATTCTCCAGATTCATCCCACATTCCATGTTTCCCTCATCAAGCCTGGGATCCTTGTCAGACACATTTTAGTCACTTCAAAATGGCTGCTTGACTGACAAACTCAGAACACATGGACTTTAAGGAAACACAAAGAAGCTAGGAGATATTTACTTTAACTATAGATGGATTACTTAATGCATTAGTTAGTAGAGCAATACAACAATACAAAAATACAACAATCAGCCTTTCTTATAATCTGATTCTATAGTTGAAGTCTGGTAGAATGATCTGTGGGAGGGAAGAGTCCAGAAAGTTCAGAAATTATCAGCATCAGCTGCTGTAGATGCTACAGGAATTTACTGAGTATTGTTAGCACACAATGGAGGCCCCCAGTTAAACACTATTCACTTAATGAATTTAGGTAACTT
The DNA here is from genome assembly GCA_023373845.1 of Nibea coibor. Lineage (NCBI taxonomy): Eukaryota > Metazoa > Chordata > Actinopteri > Sciaenidae > Nibea > Nibea coibor. Next base: position 22,704,376 of record CM041727.1, read on the forward strand.
CTCTTTCTCAAGTCGTCTGTCCCCCTCAGCCTCTCTTCTACTTTGCACCTGGTTTTATTCAACATGATTCATCAGTTATTATTTATACATATTTAGCACAATCAGAGGAATTAAACTTATTATATTATTTATTATTATACTTAATTAAATTATACTTAAACAATCATACCTAAAATGTTTACATGTTGATTTAAACATTACATTTTTAGCTCAGTTAGTCAGTTAGTCGAGATTCTGATAATATAGAATGAACCTGGAGCTGACAATGACATGCTCCGTCTGAGTAGTTTCACATTGCCTGACATCTGTTGGCTTACACCATGCATCTTATCCTGCTCTTACAAAATGTATACTACATTAATTTCTTGTATGGCAACTTCCAGAATGGTGCTCTGTCAACATACACACAGTATATGCTGTACATTAGATCGAAGGCCAGGCTAGCAGACACTGCCTAAGAGTCTGTTGTTTCTCTTGTGTATATGTAAAATGGTGCTCTCCTGCTTGAGTGCATTGAGTCTATGTAAAACATCTAATCATGTTCAATATCTGACACAACAAAATCCAAAATCACATCAATCAAAGTCACATAACAGAAAAATATTTGGGTAAATATTTTAATGATGTATAAAAGTGATTTGACTTTCATTTCAGCATAAATCTGATGAAGTGGAATTGCAGGTTGTAAAGTAGATATAAATATGAATTCTTATTAAAAGAAACAGAAGTGAAACCAAAGTGCCCAAAGCATTATAATGGGAAATGTAAAACTGGATATGTGGAAAAGTACTGTAAAGTACTTTTTTGGTCATTTCTCAGTTGAACTTAAAATAAAGATAAGATAAATTCTTTTGGTGTGAATCATGTGAATTGGACTAATGTCTGTGATTGTCCCACTACAAATAAGAGAACACACATCAGGGCACAGGGACACAACACAACTCAGAATAAGCCTTCTCTGGTTGGATGTGTGCTCCAACCACAACAATTTGGTCATGGCTGTCTGTTTGGCACTGTGGAGGACGGTTGGTCGAACTACTGCAGTCAGTCTGACAGTCAGTCCACATTATGACAAAATAGTGGCAAAAAACACCCTGTATTCCTATTATTATATTAAGAAACACTGGAACACATTCTTTTTGAGAAATGTTATGCAGAAGAGAGGAGGGCTATATTAAAATGAAATGCTGGGCTATATAAAAATATTAAACACCTTCAGGATTGAAAGAATGATACTTCTCATCCAGTACAATCTCAAAGTCCACCTCTCAGCTTTTTCCAGGATGTGGTACATGACAATCATGACATCACACACAAATGAAACAGTAAGGAGTCTGGACAAAAGACTGAATGACAATATGAGCTGTCTGTGAACATTAGATTACAACTGCTCACAGTCTACTAGAAAGAGGTCAAAGGTCTTGGACCAGAAGTCAAAGAGACAAATCACAAAATGGGTTACCATTTCACCCCCATCTGCCATGGTAAGTGACTGAAGTTATCATGCACTATTATTTGGCAGGTCTAGAGAAAGCTAGTAAGTGAGTGACCTTGAGTTAGGATTATTTTGAGTGTTTACCTGATGTGTCATCACAGCATAATACAAAACATCTGAGCTCATGTTAGACACTGACTGAAACTAAAAGAATGAGAATAATACATTAGTACCAGAATGCAGTCCAACCTATCACCAAAAACAATGAACATCAGGCCAACATGTTGCCAAAAGGTAAAATGTTGAAATGAAATGTGCAAACATAGAAACAAGTTTTGCTGTCTTGAATTCTGCACTACCAGATGGACATTCATGTAACATGTATCATTCAGCTAGCATAGGCACAGGCTGTGCATGGCAAAAGAAGCAGGAGTTCCCACCCTGAAACAGTCTGCACTGGATAATCCAAAATCTGATCAGGCCTATGAATTGACATGTTGGATTTATGCTGCTGTGTGCTGTGTCATCTGAGGCAGCACAGGTGGGAAGATGGAGAGGTGACAACAGAAGACAAACACAGCAGTTGGAAGCCTGACTAGAGCCTGGAGCCACACTACATTTCCTCCCTTTCCTTTTACAATTCTGCTGTGGGGTTCTGCTGCCCCCTGCAGGAGGGCACGCAAAATGTCAGCACACAGGCGGTCTGTCTCGTCTTTGGCTGTGCCACGCTGAAATGTTGCACGCAAAATGCAATTTTTGACATTTTTGTATACAGAACACAAACTATTGGAATTTTTGTTGGTGTGAGTACACAGTCAGCTGTGTGGTGGTGATGTTACTGCTGACATCTGTACACAGCGTCTTTTATAACAGCAGTTTGGTCATTTCTACAGAACATGAAGTTCTGATGATATTTGTCTTTGTGGAGATTAAAGTCATTATTATTCCATGTCATTGGTACACCAGCCAGCATGCTGACTTCCTGTTCCTCTGCTGCCTGCTGCGGACACCTCTCCCTTTACATCCTCTTATTCAAATAAAACATTACACTGATTGAAAAGTTGCTTTGGGCAAAAGTGCAAATGAAACTATTTGGAAAGAAAATGTTGAACCACAGACAGACAAACAGACAGATACACACACACGCACACACACACACACACACACACACACACACACACACACTCCTTTTTAGACAAGCTGTCTAGGGATGAGGCTTTGGTGTCCATAGTAACAGTCCTTAAAGAAGGACACAGGGACAGCCACCACTGTTCTGTTTCCCTGTGTGATGAGCTGGAGGAGGAGGACACTCCATCTCCTGAAACCTTCTGTGGACGGAGAAAAGTAGAAAAGAGAGAGGAGGGAAAAGAAGGATCAATCATCCTGATGTTATTTCAGTCACCATTGATGTAACATATTCAGGAGGTGATACTGTATTCAAGTTCTAGGTAGTTCTATGTCACATTTTACTAATGCATCTGTATTCAACAGCAACACGTTCAAAAAGGACAGATCCATGTTTGTTCACACTGAGCCCACATTCCTGCTGAATTACGTCAACACTGTTTGCATCTTAATCATCATGACCAAAAATGAAAATAGATATGATCACTTTCTTTGAGTATTACAAGCCTCTGTCCAGCATTACATAATGCAGTATTATAACTGGATATTATAATATTTATTATTTCATTTTCTTTTTTTTCCATTTCAAAAGGTGGACCAGAAGATTACTCGTAAACCCAAACACCCATCCATCGATTTTCTTTAACACTTCTCCTCACCAGAGTCATGGGGGCCACAACCAATCCCAGCTGCATGCCGTGGACAAGTCAGCAGCTCATCACAGGGCACACAGAGACAAACAAGCATTCACACTCACATTCACACCTACAGACAGCTTAGAGTCACCAGTTAACCTGTTCAGGTTCATGTCTTTGAGATGTGGGAGGAAGCTGGAGTATTTGGAGAGAACCCACACAGGCACGGGGAGAACATGCAAACCCCACACAGAAAGGAACCAGCCGAGGTTCAAATGTTGCAGTGGAGGAAAATGGAAAACTAATGGCTGTGACACCAAAAGCCCAAACAAACTATGCCAAACATACTCCTTGTACCTTTAAGAACTATACCTGATAATTTGCACAAGCTCCAGGAAGGCCTCATCTACGTTGTAGCGATTCTTGGCTGAAGCCTCCATGTAGTGGATCCTGTTCTCTCTGGCGAATGCCTGAGCATCTTCCCTGGAGATCTGCAGACAAAGCAAACAATATCCAGGCCATGCCTCCATCCACTGTCACCTCATTCTTTTTATCCTGTACACTAGTGCTCCCATTATGCTTTCCATTCACTTCAACAATGAGTGATCCACCTGTACATTACTCTATTGTGAGGATGGTAGCTCAGGGAAGAGACAGAAGGTTTTAAAAGGTTTACTGAGTAGGAGATTACTTTAAAAGGTGTAAGACTGATGTTGGAAAAACATTTATGATAACAACAAGATATCACTGTGGAAGGTAGCCACAGTTGTGTGCGGCTTGTATTGTTTCAGTATTCACTGTCTCTTACAGTCACCAGGAGGAAAAATTACACCTTGAATTCACTTGACATCACAAAGTTTTATAAATGTTTTAGTCGGAGGAGCAGAAGCTCTCTACAGGGCACGTATATACACGATTGGTAATGAGTAATGCTGAAATGTGACAAGATTGTCAGCAAAGGTAAAACGAAGGATTGGAAACACACTGCAGTCAGAAATATTAGAAAGAGAGGGGAAGGTCAACAATAGTCGAAAATAAATAATTTTATGATTAGAAATATACATGCCTCCTATTTAAACTGTCTACACCGTGCCAACAGTACTGTGCATGAGGAACGTGTCAGGATGGTGGCACTTTGAGAGCTTTGTTTTGAATTATTATTTGATTCTTATCTTTTAATATTTTCTGTGGTGGTAAATGTAAAATGTTCCATTTCTTCTAATGACACTGCAGAGATGCATTAGTTGTTACTGACCACTCGTTGCTGTTCCAAGTCAGCCTTGTTTCCAACCAGCACCATGGGGAAGTCATCTCGGTCCTTCACTCTCAAGATCTGGGTGTGAAATTTCTGGACCTCATGGTAGCTGTTCGAAGGACAGAAGAACAAGCACAGACTGTGGATGCGAGGCCATAATATGTAACATCACATCAGCTCGCCATCATGTCATAAACAAAGCAAACTGCAAACGTGATCCCAGTGTTGATTCAAGAGCTTCCCTTCGGTTGGTTTGCTCTGGCTCTGTTTACATATGCAGAGTGATTACACTGTAAGAACCAGACCCTAAACTCCCAGTCATACTTGAGTAGATCAAATATTTCTTTTTAAATGAACACAAAGCCAAAACATGTGAACAGTCTGCTTACAGATAAACAAACATCATCACAAACATTTTGTTAAGTTGAGAGCAGGAAGAAAAATCAAGATATACATCCATTTCCTGTAACTGCTTCCCTTTCATGGTCAGAGGAGGCTGTTGCTGATTCCGGCCAACATCAGAGAGGGCATGTCACCAGTTCATCACAGAAACAACTAACACTCATATTCACACCTACAGACAATTTAGAGTCACCAATTACTGATACCTGGAGAGAACCCACACAGACACAGGGAGAACAGCGACAGTGACAAAATCCTAAACACTTACTTCATTAATGCAATGCAATACATTAATATAATTTTTTATATGTCAGGTTTAAAGGTAAATTTGCCAACAGCTTTAACCAAAATGTGCCATATATGAATATTTGTGCTTTTTGTGCTTTTGAACCACAAAGCTTTGGAGGGGTCAGGCACAGGGTCCATTTGACTGACACACACACACACACACACACACACACACACACACACACACACACATTACCTGCCCCGGTCGTTGAGTGCAAACACCAGTAAGAAGCCTTCTCCTGAGCGCATGTACTGCTCCCTCATCGCCCCAAACTCTTCCTGACCTGCTGTATCCAAGACTGAGAAGAACACACACAGACACATAGACACAGACAGACAGACAGACACAAGCACACAGTATTCAAATAGCCTGTCATGACCAACCTTCAATAGACAAAAATGTTGAACTGATGCACTGTTATTAACAGTTGTGTGTAGGTACAGGATGTGTAACAGATAACTGAGGTCAAGTACATATTTAAACATATTTAGGCATGAAAGAAGCTGTGTTTAGTAGAAGCTTAGGAGGAGTTAGCTGGTGGGTGGAAATAATATGTTGACGCAATGGCAAGGATTGAGGTGGCAGTGACTGCTCATCAAGCTTCACTGACTACCTGTAGCAGTCCGTATTAAATTCAAATCACTAATGCTCACCTACGAAGTAGTCTCTGGTTGCATCCATCTACTTGAACATCCTTATACAGGCATATGTTACCTCATGTCTGTTGCTTTCCACCTATGAACGACGCCTGGCTCTTCAACTTGTTCAGTCAAGGCAATCCAGACTTTTCTCCTCTGTTGTTTTTCGTTGGTGGAACGCACTACCAGTTCCTACCAGATCAAGGGAGTGCCTCTCTACCTCCAGCTGAGAGGACCTCATTGTGCTATACCTTGACTGTTCCTTGATTGTTCTCTGAAAGTCACTTTGGATAAAAGCTAAATGACTAAATGTAAATGACCATTCAACAAAGATCAAATGAGGATAAGTGAAAAGGATGTTGAACATCCAATGGATGGATGCCATGTTCCAATAAGTCTTTTATATGTGGGTGGGACACACTGCTTCGTCCAAAATCAGAGTGTCTTAAAGTATCAGTAAGAAGAGCACAGTGGTGTCAGTTTGCAACCCCGCCCTGTTACAAGCAGGAAGAAACTATGGTGGCCCTTTCTAGAGCTACTGTTTGCTTTGTCCATTCTGGCTACTGTAGAAACGTGGTAGACTCTGTGGATATAAAAGGCTCCTTCTAAAGATTCTTATTTTCAGATACACTGATGACAACATAAATATGATTTTATTTCTGTCATATTCTGTAAATCTGACACACTGGACCTTTAAGTTGTGAGCACAGCAGTCCCTTTAGGCCTCTCATGTTTTATCATCACGTTCGAGTCACAGAGCAAAGCATCAGATTTTCTGACAGTAGGCCTGAAACGCTTCAGCCTCTGGGGGCCATGACCAGCAAAAGATTGATGCAGTAATCTGCATGTGAAGACAGATAACTTTTAAAAGCTGGTAAAAATTGTCGTCGTCATTGATGATTCTGCTTCAGCTCTTCTGCTCTCCACATGGACTGTTTACATACATGCAGCCAGAGCCTGTTCAGAGGTGACAGAGGGTCAATACTCGGTCTACAAACAGAAAACCAGGATGCTTCTGGTGCCAAAATCTCAGTCCCTCTACAGATTCTGTATTCATATATACATAATTTGTGAATTGTTTGAGGTATAGAAAATAATGAGAAATATCTATCCCATTTTCTCTGTGTTCTATTGAAAATATAAGATAAGATAAAAACATGAGAAATTCATTTAATGATTAGTTAATTAACAAAACAGTCATATAGCCATAACAAAGTCAGTTATTTTTATGTCCATGGAGTAATTGTTGCAGCTCTATCTGAAAGATAAATAAACAGCCAATGCTGCTCTGCAGGTATTTCCAGGACCCTCAAAGACTCTAACAATGAGGATAAAAACATGCTCTGTTCTATTTATGAATCTCTAGACACATGTCTGACAGATATGACCCTGCTCAAAAATATGCAATTGTGACCTTATGTCAGAGACTTTGAGCGTTTTGGAAATTAAAAACAAGCTTCTGGATTTTACCAAAAACTTGAAGATTGAAGGCTCCATGAGGCATAGACTGGGACTGACGAAGCTCTCGTTCTTGTTGAGGACTCTGACGGAGCCTTTGAGTAGATATTAGTGAGTGTCATGTTATGTAGGTCCCACCCTTTACACCATCCATTCACACACTGCAACATCAGTGTACACGTCACTCCGCAGAATAGTGCCCTCAGTATTTAAAAAAAATCACATCTATGTTGTCACTGCTGTAAAACAGACATGTGAACATATGAAGAGTCATACAAACAGCAGCTCTGCAGACACAATGTGTACATTTGATGATTCACATGAGCAGTGAAACAGCAGTGTGACCCAACACACACAGCTTAGCCTGATGCAGCAACATCAGCCAAGTACAAGTCCTAACAAGGGAATGAAACATTGAGAGAGCAAACACGCTGCCTGTGTCATATCACATCATGGTGCAACACACCCTCTGCTTTCAAACAAAGCCCTCACACACCCTGCAATCACTAACAGACAGTGTTAAATATGGATTTATGTCCAGTGTGACAGAGCCTTACTGTCCAGCCGGGTCTCCTTTCCGTCTACAGTACAGATCTTGGTGTATGAGTCTTCAATGGTGGGGTCGTAGTCTGACACGAAGTAAGACTGCGGAACACAATCAGTGTTAATAACAAGTGACAGCTGTTGGCACAGTTGGCACACAATTAAATACACAGACTTGTCTTACAATACTCAAGAAATATTTGTCTCTATTGGAGAGTGGCCATTTGTTACTAATGTATAAATAGTAGAACACAAAGTGTAGCGATTCTGTATGTCCATTTTATACTTTATATTACTGCACAGGCTTATGCTGTGCCTTCTACTGCATTACATCTATAAAGCTGACAGATTCGATACACCATGTTGTACTGTTACTTTTCACAGGAGCTGTGACTCTCAAAAACTGTGTCCACCATCTTACAGACACTTTTTAGTCATGATTGTGCAATGGAAAATTGAATTTGAAGCCAGTGTGAATCATGTTGTAATTACACAGTTTGACCACTATGTTCAATTGGCTTCAAAGTCTTTTTGGCAAGTGAACTTTAGCACTTAGGACAATGTGTTGAGCACAAACCAGGCCTAAAGGCAATGGGCATACCAGTGTTTGTGCCTGTTGCCACTTTACTCCAAATCTCACATATCAATCTGAATGCAGTGCCTCTGACTGGCCTTGCTCAGTTTCATGTTCTTTCTGTTTCTTTGTTTTGAGGCGATCACAGCCACACGTGAAGGAAAACTGTGAGATATTTTTAAATTCAAAGTGTGAATCAGTGACAAGTGAACACTGTGACCTGTGGTGCAAAGTGTTTCAACCACAACTGATGAGGGCTGCAGATCTGTAACAGGACTGCAGCTAACAGTGGTGTTTGGCTCTTGGTTACTGTGAGCTACGCGCACCATGTAAAGGCTGGGAATGAAAAAACACTAAGACAATGAACACACTGATGTGAGAGATTAAAGGCCACTAAAGGCTTGATGAATGTCTCAACAATGATTTATGATGAGTGATGGACAGTTTTCTGAGCTCTCACCTGATCTGCACACACTCTACTTACTTACTAACTACTAGATGTTTCATAAGCTGTTCTATAAAGAATAAGTGAATGATTTATTAAGCAATCATAAAGTCAATCTCCTATACACGTATAATATGACGGAAATAAGTCAGTGAAGGAGCTAGGCTAACACAGAGTACAGGTAGAGAGAGTACCTGGATGAACTGAATGGTCAGGGCGCTCTTCCCCACCCCTCCTCCTCCCACCACCACCAGTTTGAATCTTTCCTCCTCTCCACTCATTCTGTTTTTCAACTGTGTTTCGTCCGAACTAAAAACTTTCCCGGGCCCGAATTAGAGACCCGCTGTTCCACAGCAGCTAGAGCCAAAATCCAAATCGAGTAATCGAGTAAAGACGCCCGTTAACGTTAATATTAGCTGACGAGAGCAGCATGGACGCTTTTAACGGTGCAGCTCCGAACTGAAACTTCTCACATGAAGCTCATTTTCTGGGATGTCTTCGAACGAAAACGACGTCGTTCCTTCCAGTCAGAGTTTCACCGTCCCCCCGGCCGAGAGCAGCTGGCAGAAGAAGAGCGAGTGTCGGAGGACTTTCTTCTTCTTCTTCTTCTTCTTCTTCTTCGTCGTCGACGTCCTTCTGCTCTTTTCGCGGCCTCCTCACTGCTTCTGAGGGCGGGACTGCTTCCTCTTTTCTCTTTGCTCAAGAAAGTCGAAGGCAACTCAAACACACTAACATTCACCGCAGTGTGCGTGAGTGTGTGTCGGTGACAGACACGAAGAGGAGAAAAGATATTATAGAGTTGGACACACTTCAGCTTTGTGCTCTTTAAAACTGAAAAGTGACCAGAACGAATTCCACTCCCATGTGTCAGTTTCCTTATTTGGTCAATTGGAGTATCCGTGACATCATTTCAACCTTCTGTCTCGCGCACAGTGTAAACGTAACACGAGCTCCCAAGTGTGACAAAGTAGTTCTGATTTTCCGCCTGATTGGTTTCAGCTGGAAAAAGAACGTAAATATAACGCCACAACTTTTCCTTCATATCTTTAACGTCTGTGCAGCATCAATCCAGATGTAATCCAAATGTGGAACGCTTTGGTATTCTGCGCCCTGAGGCAACACATACCACACCTCTGTATGTGGACACACTCCAAACCTGAGTCTAACGACCTGCTGTTACATTACACAACGAGCAATGAATGGAGCCGTTCTTACATATACTTATACTATGATATTATGATGGAAGTTATGTTTTCTTATGGATGATAATAAAAAATAATAATATGATTACACTACACTATGGGATTCAGAGATCTTACATTATCATTCAATTTTTTATAAGTTGTTTCTATAAGATGTTCTGAACACAATAACCTGCTGTGGCCTCTTCCTCCTCTCTCTCTCATGACGCCCAGAGACCCAACAATTCCACCATGAGCATTTAACATATTACCATTTTTTGTTCATATCATTTTTGATATGGAAGATATGTGATAGCGTTGCTAAAACAACAACATATATTCACATATGAGTATCAACATATCTGCTATAGTTCTGTTAGCCCTCACTTAGCATGGTTAAACATGACAGCTGAAAACTAGCCCAACAGAGTTAAATGTATTTGCTGACCCACCAGTGTCATCAGTATCACTACATTTTTAAAACTCCAATTAGGGTCAGCAGGGGTCAGTGAGGCTCTCATTGTGTGAGGTGACATGGTGCTTTATGGTGCATATCTACAAATACATTTTCATTTAAATTAGAATAAACCACTCACAGTGAGCTAAGAGCTATCGGGGTCTCTGAGGTAGTCTGAGTATCTGGAAAACTGAATTACACTAATTCTGTCTGGGTGCACCGTGTCCAATTATAGAGACATTTGAAGATTTTCATGACTAAAAGAGAAGTCTTTACCCACTTTCATATCTGTTAATACACTTGATTTTAAGTGCATAGCTCTCCAATTTCTGTCAGGTCTCTAAATCGAAGCCTCAGGCTGCAAAAAAGGAAACAAGGAAAGGTTGAAATGTCATCTTTAATCATCAGTAAATGCATCTCAAGACAATTTATGGTAAAAGTTTCTGTCTTACCTGTACAAATGACAAGATAAGGTGACCAGTTTTGTTCACAATTACATTATATTCAGCTCTGCAATAAATAAATAAATAAATGAATGGGAGACAAAAGTTCTGTTAGATCTCCCATGCGGGTGTATGCATCACACGTGTGGGTTAATTCGTTTTGACAAACATGCACAGATATAGACAGAAAGGACAGTGGCTCCTGCACCCCCATCCAGCACTCTCAGCACCTAGACGGCAGTGCAGGCCGTCCCATCCTTACAGGGTGGACAAACACCCCTCCCAGCAGCACCCTCTCCCCCCAGTCCAGCAGCTTGTTGAGGGTGAAGCTGAATGGTGACAGCAGGCCCTGCTCCTTCACCTCAGCTTGGCTGCACTTGCTGTGGTCCCTGTTGGTGTCCTCTGCCTGCCTGTAGAAGCAACTGTTATTCTGTGTCTTAGCCTCAGGCCATTCTCTCATCTCCCTATCATGGACAGTTTTGGACTTGCTGCACCTTGCTTGTTGGCTCCTGCTTGTAGGGGAGGTAGGGCAGATTCCCAAAGGGGTCAAAGAGAGGGTCAGGTTTTTGCGTTTCTCTAGTATAGAAGCAGAGCCTGAAGGGAGTTGTAGTTGTGTGGGCTTTGCTGCTGGATCACAGAGCCTTGGAGGGGAAACCTCACATGGCACCTCGCGTTGCTGCTGGTTTTGACTGAGCTTGAGATGAAGAGTCCGGAGTTTCCCTGATTGGTTGCCTCTTCCACCTGAAGGTGAGTGTCTCTGCAGTGTGTCCTTTGCGTGGTAGAAATCCTCTCGTTGTGCCTGTTTGACTACCGCTAAGCCACTGATGAGACTGTCAGCTTGATGATTCATGTTCTGACTGCTGTGAGTGTGGTTAGCACTGTCATTGATAGATGGCATGCGATTATCCAGCTGCTGAATGAGGAGGTCCCCACCAGAGGCCTTCTGGCTCAGAGTGCTCTGGAAGTGCTGCAGCTGACCCAGGAAGTTGAAGTTTGGAGAGATGGAGGGCCGACGCTCTTTCACAAACCTTATGAGGGGACAGAGAGGAGACAGGTTAAGACTACTGGTCTTCTACAGCTCACATACAGACTGGTTGATCTTCTACACTGAGTACAGTGTGGTCAGACAGTACAGTTATCTGTTTCTTCTTTGATTTGTGCAAAATGAGAGATAAAAATTGACACAAACAAACCAATGGAACAGGGATGTGTGAAAAGAAGAACAGGAAATGTAACAGCATGAAGAATGAGAAAAATAACACTGACAAAGCTGCCCTGTTTCCGTGTGATTCACTGTCATGTACATGATGTGTTTAGGATTTACCAAGGGGGCGACTGCTCTGCTCTAGACAACCTCATTATATGGCCCTGGAGAGTGTGTGACTTTTTCAAGTTGTGCACACATCCACATATCAGCAGGGCTGAGTTATGCACATGCACACTTCATGTGAGGGATAGAAGGCATTGTTTCATGTCTAGAATTAGCACAATCTATTAATATACTTATATTAGTAATGTTTACAATCATAATAAGAGAGGGGAGCTGCTGGTCTTCTGGCAATTTCCACCCATGTGTCAATCCAAACTACTTTTAGAGTGACATGTCTGTTGTTGCTGTTTGTATCCTTCAATAAGTTAGTTATGTGTATAGTTATATAACTGTAATAGTTCAATTCAGAGCAGAAGCTTTCTGATATTGTGAGTACGTGAACTGCTGTTCTGTTTGACCCACGGACAGGACAGACATATTTGTATTACCTTTATACTTAAAGTTTAGGTTTTCAAATCAGACCTATTAATGGAACATTCACAATTCTGTTTCACAACACATGGCTCAAACCAGGCTGCAGTATGAATGTGTGGCTTACCTGTAGGCATGGTCCAGGTCCATTCCCAGGCTGTACATGATGTAGGCTACGGCCAGAGCCGGGGAGCGAGAAATTCCTGCAGCGCAATGAACCAACACGGACGCACCAGTGGACATGGCTGCATCTGAACACATAGCACAGTGAGACAGTAAGTCCAACTGCAGAGACAGCAATAAGCAGCAGCATCATTCAAATAGCTGCTTCTATCAATATGATCAATATGTGTGTCATGCAGATTGGAGGAAATGTGCTTGTTAAAGGGGGAGTGAGTCCTGACCGATGAAGTGCAGAGCCTGTGGGATCCAAGGCAGCAGGTCGTCCCACAGGGAGTCATCAATAGGGATGCGAAGATATTTGGAGCAGGGCAGAAAGGAGGGCTGGGGGCTGCAGCGGCTCACACTCAGCACATAGGAAATACCCAGAGAGGCCAGCTGGTCCTGTGCACACACACATGCACAAACACAGAGCTTGTGTGTTGGTAAAGTGATGTCATTGTATTCAGTATGATGCCAGTCATAGTCAGTCATAGTAAGCTCTGATACTACTGCTTCATATCCATGGACTGTATTGTACTTGTAATTTCACCACGTTCCATTGGGATGAATATAGAATGAATTGTATGCATGACTGCATCAGTGAGACAAAATAATAATAACAGAAGTCATAATATTATATTATTACATATTACTTTAGTGGAATGTTGGCGCATGAATGAAATGAGTCAGGTTAGGGTCAGGGATTTGAACAGGCTGTCTGTGCTCCTCATCTTACCTGCGTCACGTCGCTCTCCGCTCCGAGGTAGAGCCGCGGGATGATGACAGACAGCGGAGGCCGCTCCGGCTCTCTCTCCCGGGACCAGACCATAACTGCAGGACAACACGCAGCACAGGTTAGATTCACAATGTTCCAAATGTCGGTCTGCTCTATCAGAACTCAGCTGCCGTCATAAGCGACTCTCATGCAACTTTTCCACCGCCAGGACTCACAGCTGAGACAGAGCCTCACGTCAAATCTGACATGTCATGTTACTCACTGGAAGTGTCCCTGTTTAAAGTCCCCGGGATGGTCCTCGCCCTCCGTCACTCACTCCGAGCTTTGTACACTCGTTCTGGTGTCCTCTGCTGCTACTGCGTGCGCTGTCCACACCGTGCTCTCTCAAACTGGCGTCGAAACGATGAGCTCATCCTCTTTCCAACAACAGATCTCGAATGGATGATGTCATCTTCAGCCAATCTGGGCCTTGCTTGACTTCCGCATGCGCACAAGCATCTCTGCTGTTTGGTGGAACAGAAGCAGGCAGGCAGTGGCAAGAAGGCCTTTTCCATTATACATACATATAAACATAAATACACAGCACATATGGTACACAACAGCTGCTTTCTGTCAGTTTGGACCCTTACATAATCGTTCTACAATAACAGAATCATAATAACAATAATGTATACAATAAAACTCTTATATCAGATATCACTCCTTTACCTTTGACAAGTGGCCCGTAACCTGATTATACACACACACACACTAATCCTTTACATGACTCGCGAGTAATGAGTCGTCTCAGTGAGTGATTCGTTCATTTTGATGGTGTACCTCCCCTCGCCACATGGCAGCTGCATAAGCTCAGTCAACAGGACAGGAAGCAGAAATGATCAGTTCACGACTCAACTGTGCGTCCGTCCTCAGGTCCTTGCCCTTGTTCAGGACCTACGGATCGTTCATACGGATCGTTCATACGGATCGTTCATACGGATCGTTCATTTGTCACGTGACAGCTGTAGCTCAGCTACAAGGATGTCATACACGACATACATTATTCATTCATGAAATCATAAGTAATTAGTGGTCTTCAGTTCTTGTAGATGTGTATAGTCTCGTGTAGTGTAGGGTATATAATGTAGTGTGTTTGTAAATAAATACTTTTGAAAATTATATCATCATGTTGATTTTGTGTTATACCCTGCCATCAAATAATAAATATAATAATAATAAGTATGACAACAAATGTGATAATAATAATAATGATTCATAATAATTCATTCTCGTTCGTTCTCGTTCATTTGTCACGTGACAGGCAGGCGAACGGATCGTTCTCGTTCGTTCTCATTCATCTGGATCGCTCATTTGTCACGTGACTGTCAGCTCAGGTTGTGTGACGAGCAGTGCGTTCTCGGATCGGTCTCTCGTTCATTTGTCACGTGACAGCTATGTAGTCAACAATGGCAGGGAGGATACGGGACACCGTCACTTTATTGTGGTGTGGATTTGCTTTCCTAGGTTTTCATATGGTTTGAATTGCTTGTGACATTTTGTTTATTACCTTTGTCAGCTTAAGCAAACCGTGTTACCTTCAGTGTTAAGTGTATGAGACCCGAGGTCTTTTTTACATCGCCCACAAGAGGGCTACAGCGCCACCTGCTGTAAAGATGAACGATACGAACGAAATGACTTCCCACACTAATTTGGATGAAATAGATACGATATTTCATCTCCCTCCACACCCCCTTTATTTGAGTAATAACCTTTATCCCATGATGAAACATTTCTATCCTGATGTGTGGAGGATCACTCTCACAGTCAACAGCTACTGCAACACTGGAAGCAAAGCCTGTGTGATTTTGACGTTTGCCAGTCTTAAACCGAGAAAGATGAACATGGAAACCTTAACTTGTTTTTTTTTTTTTTTTTTACCGTATTATTATCCAGTAAATTTACCATTCAAGTGAAATAAATGATTTTAGTAGGCATCTGTGGCTCAGAGGTAGAGTGGGCCATCCTCTAATCAGATGATGGCTGTGCCATCAGTGTGTGAATGTGTGTGAGTGGTTAGCTCCTCAAACTGATGAGCAGTTGGCACCTTTCATGGCAGCTAATGCCATCAGTGTATGAATGTGTGAATGAGATATGGTGTAAGAGCTTCAAGTGGTCAGAAGACGAGAAAGGCGCTGTATAAGGACAGTCCATTTACCATTACCATATAAAGTGCAGACTTAACGCATTTCCAATATTCAACACTAGACTTTACAGCTAAGGTGAGGGACAAATAAATAAATAAATAAAAGCTTTGTCAGAGAGTTGGATATCTTCAGCATAACAGTATTAAGAGACACCTTCAAATTTGATGACGATGTAACCTCAGGGAAGCAGATATAACAATTTACAGATAAAACAAGAGGTGGCTGTGACTCAGGAGGTAGAATGGGTCATCCACTAACCAGATGATCAGAGGTTCGATCCCCTGCTTCTCCAATCTGCATACCCTTGTCCTGGGGCAGGTGCTGAACCCCAAATTGCTCCCTATAAGTCGCTGTGGATAAAAGTGTCAGGTAAATCACTAAATGTCTAAAAGGACCCAAATCCAGAACCTTGAGGATCCCCAGAGAAATGGACACTCTTCATATGTGTAGGGACCATGCAACAGAAAAACACCCACCCACCCCATTAGTCTGGATGCATGAAAAGCTTTGCTCCCTTTCATATATTAACTCTGATATCATAGGAGAAAAATGATACACACTGTTCAGTAGCTACAAAAGAATTTGTTATGTGATAAAATGCAAGTTACTACAGCCTAAGTTATAGTCTATTAATGCTTAACAATAATACTCATATTACTCAGTGATGAGGGAGAATCTCAAGTTTAGTTTAGTTCAATCATGTTGACCACCTAACACACAGAAAGAAAGCTGCTGTCATCATTGTGTATGAATGTGACACCACAGGAGGCGTGCTGTTGGATATATGGCATAGTTTTACTTTCACATTTTTTCATTACAGAGTAACTCTTAATTCTAACACAGGTATTGGACAGGTTCTTAACACCGATACATGAGGCTGCATTAGCTAGTGGATACTGCATAGACACACACCCACACACCAATTCACATACACACACACTCACAGAATGACAAAATGACTACATTTTCCACAACAAAGTTCAATGTCCTGTGATTGCTGTGCAGCCACAGAATGTAATCTGACCATGTATTAGAAATGTCTTTAGGCTTTTTTTTCTTATCTGCTTACGGCCACACACACACATTCACACACATATAGAGTCCCCTGTAGTTGTAATAGACATCTGGGTGTCATACATCCTGTCCTCTCTCACAACATCAGTGCTTGTGTGTGAGAGGGAGCCTGGGAAGAGTTAAAAAAAACAACAACTGTGGCTCTAAACATTTTCAACTTGTTGGACATTTGTGTTCCCCAAATGTATATTGCAGTGGTTGTGTGTCAGAGTGTGTGTTACTGTGTGTGTTGGCATTGATCTCCTCTATAAATGCTTGGCTGCAGGTGCAGGAATATGAATGTGTGCATATGTACATCAGGCTAATCTGTGTCTGGCCTGGAATGGAATGAAATCAAACATGTTGGTGCTGGATTTAGCTGCAACAGCATCTATTGTCTGTTGTATATCATTTACATGATTATGGTGCATCTATCTAAGACTGTGCAATTCTCCAGAAAGAAAATCAATAGGACTATATATAAACACTGGTGCTGCAACCTCAGCCACCACCAGCATCCTTTAAGATGGAGGTGCCTACCATTGAAAAGCTAAGACAAGCAGCCTTGTGATGACCTTCATTAGAGGTGGGGAACTTAAGCAGATATGTGTTAGTCCTCATAACTAAAGTTTTCTCTCTTGTAAATGTTTGGAAATGCTTATAATAAAGTGGAAATATCACCGGCAAGACTGTTTTTTAACAGACTGTCACTGACTGTGTTTTAACATGAGTCTCCTCCCTGTACCCATCAGCTACATAGTGTCCATTCTGTGCCATCCTCCTGCTGGGCGGCTCGGATCAGATAATCTCAGGCCTTCTAAATCAGTATGTTGGGAATGTCTCAGAAAGCAATAAAGTAATACACTGGCACATATTTACATACACATCAAGAACATAAACAAGTGTACTCATTCACTGAAATTAATCACTATAGGGCTTCAGGAGTGGGATAAAGTAGGGGGGTTCATACTGGAGGGCCTCAAAGAGGATCCAAAGCTGTGAGCACATTTCTCAGTTGGAATGCTTCGCAGAAATTAGTGGGCAAAAGCAGCACAGATCAGAGTGCTGGACCCTCAGGTCTCACTTCATCAGTCAGTCCTACCAGAACCAGTGAGTGTGAGAGTGAGTGAGAGAGAGAGAGCAGAGAAAATGTGCAGGGTGGGTTGAATGCATGTGTGCGATCAACAGCTTTACCAGTTGACTTCAAGGAATGTTCTAGCAATTCAAATAAAATCAATCAAATAAAATCGCGTGCACGCACGCACACACAGAGCAGTAAGGATGGATGGAGCAGAATGGGACCCCAGTACAACCATGGGACACACTCATGCGTGCGCGCGCGCACACACACACACACACACACACACTCACACACACACACCAGCTACACAGGTAAACACCAACAAAATCAAGAATGTAGCATCATGTTAATAAACAAGAAGAAGATGAACTGGAATCAGAATCTGGGACAAGAATAATGACAATAATAATGCCGCTGCTGCTAGCAGTGGCTGCTTTTCCCTTATGTAGGTTACAACTTTTTTTACTCAAAGATTCTTTGTTGGAGGGAGGAGGAAAGGTGTGGCAGGAGGGCTCGAGGGAGAGGTCGCTGGTGGGGATGGTGGGAGTACTGGTCATGGTAGGTCTTGATTCTAGAACTGTTCGGCCAGCAGCTCGCAGAGACGCCTGGACACAGAGTCCTTGCTGCAGCGCAGAGTCAGACGGTACATCTGCACACAGACACACAAAGTTAGAAGAAGCAGTTTCAATGCTATCAATGTTATTGTTATAACACTGAGCAACTTTTCCCTGAGTGTATGTGTCATACCTGAGCCTGGGCATTTGGTTCCAGTCTTAGCAGACAGCCAACCTGCTGACCCTTGGTCTGGATCACTCCAGCACAAACATAGTTCTCCGGGTTTGGATCGACGTTGTCCAGCAGGGCCGTTCCTAGTCCCAGTAGCTACAGACAAACACATCACCACACAATATGGATTAGCACACACTTCCAAACCAATTCAACTTTGTGTTAGTTTACTTTCAACTGGTGACGTACCTTAGCCTTAAGTACTTCAGTGTCCATGCTGTGATTAGCCTTAAATATCTTTTGGGCTTCTTGCTGAGGCCTGAAAAGCATTCACACAATAGATTTTAACTTTAGAAGGAAATCTCACACACACACACACACACAGACACACACAGACACACACACTTACTGGCTAAGCTGTTTCCAGCGCTGGAAGAAGTCATGTGAGGTCATCTCAGTTGGCTGGAAGAACTTGTTGATGGTGACAGGCAACTTAAGGGTCAGGTTCTGCAGCGCTCCACCATATCTAAGGAACACACACGTTGCTGCACATGTAGAGTTGCTTCGGATACTACAATCAGCTTCTGTATTGTTTCTCTCGCTGTAGTTATGAGGTTGCCACTGTGACAAGTTGAATTTATAATTTCAGCAGTAAAGTACATGAATGCTTCATAGAGTTCAAGTAGCAGTCAATCTCAACATCAACTGTTCAGAGGAGACTGTGAGTCAGAGCTTCACAGTCAAATTATTGCAAAGAAACCATGACCGAGGGAGACCAAGAAGAAGAGAACTGCTTGGACCAACAAACACATGAATGGACATTAGACCAGAGGAAATCTGTTGTGTGGTTCTCTCTGTGAAGCAAGGAGGAAGTGTGATGGCGTGGAGGTGCTGCTGGTCATCATTCCAGTTTGGATTGGTTCTATGAGCTCACCTGAACTTGATGTTGAGCAGTGGGGCATCAGAGAAGTCAGTCAGACACTCGATGTTGAGGACCTGTTGGATCTGAGCTCCACCCTCTACCAGTGGTTCCACTGGTTTGGTCTGAACATTGAGCTTTGGCCAGCTGTTAAGGACCATCATCAAGACATCACACAGAACGACTTCCAAATACCTCAAATGCAGAGATCACGCTGTCTTGCAGAGTCAATGCAAGTTTTCTGAGCTGCAGCATGGTGACAATGATTTCACACATATCTTTGATTTCTTTATTCATTAGCGGACATATATCCTAATAGTGATATATCTGAGAGCTAATATAGGCCAAGTCTACTTTGAATCCAGATATGTAACTTGAAATGGTGAGCCCATTTTAAGCTTTGGTGGTTTCAAACCCACTGAAACCTGACTGCACAGAAAGGATATGAGACTGGAGCTCCCCAGGACAGCTGACTGTGGTGGTGAAGCTGGCAAACTGCACTGATGTCTTGTTACCATAGAATAAGTACATTCTCCCTGAGAGAGACAGAGAGAGACAGACAGAGTTGTTGAGAAAGAGCCTAAAACAGGTCATTCTGTTTTTATTAAAGTCTGTTTAAGTTGTGTTCTGAGTTTGCCAGACTAAAAAAGAAAGTGTTATTAACAACCCAGACAGTTCTGAATGATTAAAAATAACAAGTTTATGAAATGAGCTGTCAAAATCAGGTAAAAATGAGCAGTATTCTGTATATTTGAATAATATTCAAAGCCACACCCACTTGGCAGAGCAGAGCACAGTATGCAAATTTTATGTTAACGATCAGTGCATGATGTCACGATTTCGTTTTAGGACTGTAACATGCACAATATGGATGCTACAGCTAGCAGCATTATTGCTACTGTTCAGCCCTATATGTTTGTATGAACCACCGTTAAGGATTCTACACCGCTGCACTGGGGGCGGAGCTATGCTATGTTTGTTAATACTCGCCGTGTGACATCACATGGCCTCGTTTCAGGACCGCCCACTAAATCCTGGACAGAAAACTGGTGAAAAACTGTTTGAAGCTCTAACTGCACATTTCAGTAATATATTGTTCAAAGTCTACGTTCCAACATATTCATTGTGTTTTGAAAGAAAACATGGAATTGCCTTTATTGGCCACTTATCATCATGCTGCTTGTCATACAGTCACGAGGGTGCTACTCTGTATGATCATGGAAACTCAGTACCACATCTGTGAAGACAACTTACCCAGATTCTGGCGATACTCTGACTTGATGCCGATCTGTAGCAGTTGATTCTCAAACAGAACTCCATTATTCTTGCACACAAATCTGTAGCATGAAAGCATTTAAAGGGTTAGTCAACACCTTTAATTAAACGGTCACTAGTACATGGAGACACTCGGCACAGTGTCACAACAAATGTGACCCATTCATGTTATTACTATGGGTGCACTGATCTGTCAGGCACCAATCAGATGATAGTATTGCATCAAGGATCATATCATGTTGGCATTCATATCACTACCTTATTCATCCTGTTCACTTTATTTTCACGTGCACACCCACACAACAATTTACATAACAATGACTAGAGTGAATTTTGATTAACATTAATGTCAATGATCTTCACAGATCATTGATCTGCTTTCCTTAAAGAGAGCGAGATCACCCTCTCTGCCCTCATTCCGGCTCTTGAGAACTAATTCAGTGAACACAATTCTGAATGATCTAGATGCATTTCTCTCTTCCTGAGACAATGCTGGGGGAGAATGAGTAACTCAACCATCTAATTCCCTGTGGCCTTCGTTAAAGATCCAGTAAACAAAACAAAGAAAAAGGCTTTGTGAAAATAAGATGAACTCAATGATATGTGAGATATTAATCACTGTGAGCGCAGAGACACAACGAGCCTGCAGCTTTGTTTCTGTCCTCAGTTCTGATGGATTAGTCACAATAAGCTGTGATGTCATGATGCCCTGTTTCTCAACTGAGTCTGCAAGAGGGCTAAACTTCATTAGACATAGACAGGAGAGACAAACCTATGGTAAAAACATCCAATGCAACAGAATGAAAAGAATCCCATCCAAAGACTTTACTTCTTTTGCAGCATCAGGACTGGATCATATCCAGATGTAATTAAAGCACTATTTTGGTCAGATGGCTGCACCTGACCAAAACTCAAACCAGTAAATGGAGTTTAGCCGCAGTGTACTGGATGTACAGTAAGTGGTTATGTTTCTTGACACATAACAAAGCTTACACACAGAGAAACAGCTTACTTGTTGAGAAGTTCGTCTGCCTCAGACAGAGGAGGAGCAGGATCCTCAGAGGGAGGAGCAGAGCTGAGAGACCACAGGACAGCAAAGGGATGAAGAGCCCACAGGACAGAGAGATGGATACAGAGAGGCAACAGGACAAATGAGGAATGAATGGATGAAGCAGAAATGTGACATCCATTCAACACAGGAAGTGTGATTAAGGTTGGTTAAGAGAAAGATGAGAAGAAAG
This sequence comes from Nibea coibor, assembly GCA_023373845.1. Lineage (NCBI taxonomy): Eukaryota > Metazoa > Chordata > Actinopteri > Sciaenidae > Nibea > Nibea coibor. The sequence goes on from CM041727.1 coordinate 22,726,373, forward strand.
AAGGATAAAAGATAAAATGCAGAGGTTAGTAAAAGCAGTTTATACAAAACGATACCATTACATAGTGAGGTGGTGCCTGCTGGTACTTACACTGTGTAACAAATATGAGTCCAGTGCACTGTATATGGATTTGGACAATTTCTACTGTTGTTGTTCTGTACTCAAGCAGAGGTAATAATACATGAAAGTATCCCCATGAGGGGAAAGTGCAGCTTTGATTCACATCATTGTCCTATTGCTCTCTTTTGCGTCAGCATACAAAATGGGTCACAATGCAACAGTTTACATACAGCAAGCAGCACTTTGACCTCAGTGAGTGCTTCATGAAAATTCTTCTAAATTCAGCTTGAGTCGAGTCAGAACACCAAAAAATGACTCACTGTCCAAATGCATACAGACTGCACTCCACTGCCGACACTGTTCACATGTTAAGAAGCACATACTGGATGTAGTCTACACAAAGCTTGATGCCATGAACATTTTGGTGCCAAAATAACCTGTGTATGTTTGAATTTTGCCGTTTTAAGTTACATGCACAAACTATAAGTAATGTATAGTTACTCATCAGAAAGTGTGTTTCCATCTAAGTTTCATCTGCACTTTCAATTTGCACTTCAAATGTAGAAACATCAGCGGAAATACTGCAAGTTTGGCTATGGTAAAAAAAAAAACTTTTTTAACCCTCCTATTCTCCTTGGGGTCAATTTGACCCCGTTCAATGTTTATCATTCAAAAAATAATAGTTGCCTTTGGTTTTTTTGCTTCATATTTCATGACTTTTCCTAATTTGATTGATTAAGCATAACATTTTCATGATGATATTTTTCTAATGTGCTGAACACATACTACACGCATTGGTGTTCTCTTGGTGTTTAGCTGTGTAAAAACGTGTCTGTCTGTGTGTGTGACCGAATAACCCCACACCTGCAGGTGCAGAGGTGATACTTTTGAGTTGATACATGAAAGGGGGGTGAACAAAACAACTTTTCCCAACCATGGACATGAAGGTGTGTGTGTGTGACCATCTGAACTCACACTGGGGATTGTGTTGAGGTGGACCCTGATTTTGAGGGAGTCTCATCTGATGAGAATGAGAGTGTTGACCCTCCTGTTGTCTCTCAACAACCAGCAGACATGGTCACCTCCAAAAATGGAAAGATAACATGGTCCCTTTCCCCACATCAACAGCAGGGTAGACTTAGTGCTACCAGTGTTATCAAAATGGTTCCAGGCCCCAGCAGATTTGCAATCAGTCACACTGAAGACATCAAATCATCATTTGAACTCTTCATAACACCATCAATTGAAAATATTGTGCTTGGGATGACAAATCTAGAGGGGAAGCGCGTGTATGGGGACAGTTGGAGAGACTTGGATGTAGCTGACTTGGAAGCCTACATTGGCTTGCTTATTTTGGCAGGGGTGTACAAATCAGGTCACCAACATCAATCAATATGGTTCATTCTGTGAGAGTCATGAATGTGCACACCAAATTAGAAAAGATTTGGATGAAAGATTTTCAAGATGCACTAACTCTAAAACTCAAAGTTTGACCTGATGGTGGCGCTACAGGAAAGGTCATATCATCACCAAAACGAATAGGCCACATACTCTTGTGGTCATTAATGTTGTCAGTAAATTTGAGAAGATTTGTATGAAAACTTTTCAAGATAAATTAATTCTAATTTTGACCTGATTGTTTAAGTTTGGCCTGATGTTGGCGCTAGAGAACAGGTCAGCATTCATTATCAATGGCTTATTTATGTATTCAACAAACAAAGTGTGGGCAACAATTTTCTGTAGCTCATTTTCTGGAGGCAAATATAGCTGGGGTCAGATTGACCCCGAGGGTAAAAAGTGTTTGTGTGTAAATCTGAGGAGAATAGGAGGGTTAAAATAATACAATATTTAAAAAATGGCATTGTTTTTTAGCACTTGAGCTATAACTGGACCTCTTTTAATTATTGTGCCCTCTTCCACAATGGTTTAATAGTGTAACTAAATAAGTGTCTTCAGCTATTTATTTTGATGCTAATATTACCATCTCACCAGTGTGTAGAAAGACAGGATAACGTACATTTACTCTGGCAGATGATGTGTTTCAGTTCTGAAAAGTTGTGTTCGCTGCTTTTAAGTAAACCTAAATAGCTCACATGCGTCAAGCCAGCCACTCAGTGTAATATTCAGTATAATAATAATAATAATAATAATTTTAATTTTAATTAAAAGCACTTAGTGCAGTGTCTATTACTGATGACATTCAAGACAAGCCTGAAATCTAGAAAAACTATGTGGAGCTGGCATAGATTATTTTTCTAGAAGATTCTGTAGTTTACTACTGGGCCCTTACTCCGAGTCACCAGAACCCTCCACCAATAGGGAATCAGAGGTCTCTGTGGGCTGTTCCAGATCTCTGTCAATGTCCAATCACGGTAGAGGACAGGAGACAGACACACATTCGAATCAACACACGCACACACACGCGCACACATACGTACGCGCACGCACACACACACACACGCGCGCACACACACGTGCACGCACACACATGCACGCACGCACGCACACACACACACACACACACACGCACACACAGGGAAATGGAGAGAAGGGAAGGAGAGAAAAAGACGAAAGACAGTCACATACACAGCAAGATAAAAAGAACAGACAAGATCAGCAGACCTGCCAACCATGAAGACTGAAGACGAGTCAATGTGTTCTGCTTTAATGCACGCTCACTGCTGTTTCTTTCCCCGCTATAACACACAGCGTTATACTGGCTTCAGATAACATGAACAGCCCGCCTCGTAAACACACAGGCCACTCCAAACAAAAATGAGTGTTCTGCATGAAATGATTCCGTCCAGTGTATAACAGTGGACATTAGCCTTAGCTTGTTTAGTATTACAAATGACTTGCTCTGTGACGCTGCCCAATAGGAGCACAGATCGCTCTACATCACACAAATATCTGTAAAAACAGATAGTTGTGGCTTGGTTTGGTGATACACACCACGTTTGTTTGATTTCTTCCTGAAGTTAATCCCTACCATGACATCATGCTAGTTATAAAAGAGCAAAATCTTTGAGCAGCTAAACAACGGAGCAGCGCATCATTAGGCTTCATGAGCTGTGACCAAGAGGACAGCTGAGAACAGGCATTATCACACTTTCTCCTGTGCAATATTGTAATGCTGGTGTTGATGCAAAATTCTGATTGGATTGTGGGATTCTAAGAATTGGAGCACACTGAGTAACAGAGGGAGAACTCTCTTTCATTTTATACAGAGCTTCTGCTATGTTGGGTTTCCAGTCTGAGTCTAGCTGCACTGAGCTGCTTTTCTATCTGAAAATGTTCAAAGACTGAACCTGATGCGATGTCACACGCAGTTGTGGCGGCTGCTTGCCATCCCCTGAGGCTGCCTCATCAATATCACAGTATTTCATTATTGTGGTTAACCTCACAGCCCTATATCTGACTACCCATGTCTCCAGGTTGACAGGTCCAAATAACACAAAGATAGAGCAAAGAAAGACAGAGCCAGCACAGACACATTCCAGCTAGTTTGCACAGTAGTCAAACAGCACAAACACATTACGAACACCACAAGTATTCATAATAAAAAGTTTAAGATGGAAAACACCAGTGCACGGTGTCCTATTAAGGGATTTTTCCATTAAGCAGCAATTTTGCCCGGTCTAGTATGAGAGGCTCTGTTTGCTAGGAGTGATCCCTACATGTCCTGTATCAGAAAATGAACAGCTCCCCTCAGATAGACACGTACACGACTTCAAATTAAGATTGAAAAAATATCTCTCTCTAAAGTAAGGACATAAGGAGGGTGTGAAATGATGCCGTGTTCAGCATATCTGAATGTACTTTCCCTGGGGACACATTCAGTAATCTTGAATCATGATACAGCGATGCACTACTACACTACTCTGAACTGCATTATCAGAACGCTTTGTTGCAGCCACTCCTACTGGACTTTGACTGGTCCAGTAGGAGTGGTCAAAGTTCTTCAAATCAACTTCTAGTTGATTTTACATCTGCTCATCAAGAGATGCCCTTTCACCTTAGGAAGCCGTCGTCATTCACAGCAGCAGATGGTGCGGCAGGCCCTGCCTCAGAAAACACATCCACCAATAGGCTGCCAGCGTTGGCTGGAGCAGCACCAATGGGAGCAGCAGAACGAATCCCTAGGAGGTCTGCTGATGGTGATGGGGTTGACTGGAAAACAAAACAAAAAAAAAAATTGCAGTAGGGCCACTAATATGTATTACTGTTGTCACACCTGTTGCCATGCATGAAGGCAGCTAAAAGCAACCCACAATTAAGTTTCTTATTGAATAAAGAGTCTGCTTACAGCATTGGAGGCAGCCATGGTTGCTGTGTCTGGCCCCCGGTCACCCCCTCCATTCAACTCGCCACCCTCTCTCTTGTTGTCTTCCAGCTCTGTCACAGAAACAGCACCAGGCCCCTTCTTCTTCTTCAACTTAGCCAGGATTGATGACTCCCTCTCTGGGAAAGGAGGCATCTCCTCCAGGACAGTGGCCTGAGGGAGAGAGAGGACAATCACTCCGTGGGTATGGACAGAAGGAGATGCCAACCCCTGACAGCAAGAATAGGACTGAATGGCTGTCAGCTTTGCAGACACACAGGTGTATTACATGTAAACCGGTGCTCCTTGCAAATGTCTTTTTTTTCTCATTAATTACTGGACCTGATCTGACTTGACGTTTTTCTTTCATCAAAACTAACCAGGACATCGGTACTCGCGATGGAAGAAAGTTTCAGATACTCGACAGCACGCTGCTGCAGTTCCACATCTGAGTTGCGGATCTGGCTGTCGCAGCGCAGAACCTCTTGGATGGTGGCCTTAGTCTCTGGGAATAGATTGATAAACTTGATGTATGCTGACAGCAGCAGGGCACGGGTGGGCACGGAACACAGATGGAACTTGGAGTGGAGAAGGTTGAACTGAACCAGGGGGCTGAATGACAGGAAAGCAAAGTCACCATTTATCATTTCGTCAGTCAACTTATTGCCTTGGCAGCTGAAAACCAACATACCTGGAGCGTGGGTCACCAGCAATGAGGTTACCAAACTCTCCCAGAATGTAGCCTCCAACCTTCACCATGTTTTCATGGCAAGCAGGAGCCTGCAAAGCCTGGAGAAGACAAGAATTCATTGTAGTGTTTTACAGTTACAGCACAAAGGCACAAAGGCACACTGAATCTCCTCTTACTTCTTCAGACAATGCCTGAAGTTATATAATATAATGTCACAATAAGCAGAAATCCCTTAACTAAGAGACAAGCACTTCACTGCTAAAGCATTCTCAATATATATTAATATATTGCAAGTGATATTTTTTACACCTTCTAGTCAGCTGATTGATGGCTTTGTGTGTAAATTTGTCTGACCAAGTTCTCATCACTCAGTCATTTGCTGGTGTTGCTTTATAAAGAGAATGTGCTTCTAATTCAGATCTTTTTGGACCAGAGATATATTTTGAGTGACAGGATTGGAGAACAATATTCTAATAAAATGTACTCAACAAACGTGGTTCTGTTTCAATAATCATATGATTCACCCGTTTAAACAAATTTGACCCAATGTGATGGAGAATAATAGTCCCAACTTACAAAACCTCCAGACTAATTGACACCATGTTAAAGAACCAGCACAACATCAACAGTAAGGACAGAAGAGCTGAGTGGAGAACGTTCATTTTCATCATGGCATCATTTTAACTGATGGCATCACCTCCAGAAAGCTGATAAAAACAATATAGCCCACTGTACTAAAGGCTGAGCTGAGGTCAAAGACAATTATGGCTAATGTTGGATGTCACTGGTAGCCTTGAGCAGTCTCAGTGCTCTTTGTCAAGAAGAATTCATATTTATTTATGAGACTAAAATCTTTGATATAGATGACACTCGGGGATGGATATGAAATGACTGAAAACAGAGAGATGCTTCTTTAAAAAAGTAAACAGTGGCATATTTAAAACACTACATTAATTATGGCTAAAATAACTAGACCAACTGTCTGAAATATACATCCAATTCATAATAACATATGACAACTTCTGGAAGAATGGCAGGTTAAGGTCCAAAACAGGTCCTCTTCATTCTTACATTTTTTTTCTTAAAAACACGTTCTCGCAAAGTTGGTTTTATTGTATTTTTCTTTTTTATTACCCTTTCTTCTTCCCAGACATCATCATCATCATCATTATTATTATAGCAACATTTGCTGCATTGCAGTCAATTGTAATGGAACTGAGCATTTCCTTATGTCTATGGGTGAATGTGGTGTATGTACATATACTTAGATCCCACGCCTTCTCAGTTATACTGCAACAGCTTATTAATATGAGGGATGATTTTCTCTGAGTGTAATGTACCATCTAGATTATAGAAGAAGCAGTTGGAGATTTGTTGTTTGTGTTTATGCTGGAAAATGTAATAAAGATATTATTTTTAAAAACATATATACACATATATACACTTCCAACATTTAGGTCAGTTCTAAAAGCATTGTTGTTTGATAACCTTTCTATCAATCTCAATCGATGTGTGTCCCTCTTTGACATTTTCATGTAGTACCTCAAAGACTGTCTTGGCAGCGTAGCCCTGCACATCGTCTCGGTTGATGACGATCTGGATGACACGATACCACACCTCTTCGCTGACATAGTCACCAGCAATGCGAATGAGGTTGAGAATAGTGTCCACGTACCAGGAGTAATCAACGGCATACTTCTCTGCAAGTATGGCCACTTTCAGCACCTGAAAGAAGACGGCGTCAGTTGGTATGTACGTATCGGAAAATGATCTGAAATAAATCTGATTTGATTGATTTAGGACACTGCTGCCATTTGCATTAACTTTAATGCATCACATTAATGCAATATGAAGCTGATGGAAACAAGCCATCTTCACCAGTTCTCACTTGATAGAAAAGAAGAGAGGAATCTAGTCACATATAATGGAAAAAAGAATATAGCATGGCTCCAAATCTTTCTTGGCACACCCACCATCTCCTCTCTGATGGAGTAGTCTGCTGTCTCAAGGTAGCTGAGCATCTCGGCTACGATCTGCTTGGCATTGCTGCGATCACACATGGCATACAGCAGATCTGCTGCCCTCTGTCGAACACTCACATCCCTCTCAGTCTGCAGAGACAGAGAAAGACAAACAGTAGCAAAGTGCAGAACTATGTGAGGATTGTCATGTGCTACTTGACCAGCCCTTTTAAAGAACATGACAACAGCACCCCATGCAATGGCTTGCGCTGCACTACAACAGCTTTACAATGTACAGAGTACAGTGGGGCACACAGCAGGCCAAAGGTCAAGCAGACAGCTGAGCACTCTTATTGTGTGTAAAAAGGCTCTTATCCTGGAACCTTTAAATGTAAAGTGTATAGTTGTGAAGTGGAGATGTTCAGAGAGGATTCTAAAGACTGGTACAAGTATGTCACATTTCATTCACTGAACAAGTGAAACAAACAAAACATTGCTTAAGCCTAATGTTTGCTGGGTGACCGTCATTAGTTCAAAGTGTGAGGTACCACCTTGAGGGCGTTGATCACGGTCTCGATGTGCGTCTTGACGGCTTCATGGGAAAACTCAGAGCTGGCCAGAGTACACATACTCTCCAGAGCCAGGTAGCGCAGGTTAGTCTCTCTGTGCTGCAGGAACTGGCCCAGCTGGTTACAGGCCCGCACCAGCAGGTTTGGCTCACTGCAGAACAGAAAGCAAAGCTTACTTCTAGAATAGCCTGGTAGTCAGTATCAGCAGAACTTCTATTTCTACGCCTTAGCCCAACTGCACTGCAGATCAGCTGTTTGGATCACACAGCCCAGAGCCAAACATGAAGTTTCCATTCAGACTGTTCTCACAATTTTGTGATCCAAACAGCTGGTCTGTGGGATGATACGGTGTGCCCCACAGCTTATGCAAAGGAAAACAGAAATTCTACAGTTAGTGGCAAGGCAAAGGTCCATCTGACTGCACGGGAAAGTGGTGATAAGTGGTGATAAGTGGCGACTGTAGCTAAAACCGTCTGACTCTGTCCACAACAGTGCTTTGCCCTGCTTCTGTGCTGGTCCTTCTGTCTGCTTCTCCAAACTGAAGGCATGCTGGCCACCATCTTCTGCAGGTAACACGCTGACTATGGGTAAGTACGTCATACAACACACTTCAAACTGTCCAAATTATCCCTTTAAGACTGTCCTGCAATAATCTAACTGTGAATATGCATCTCTGTTAAACCCACAATAACCCACCATAGAAATAATCACTTCATTAACATCAATCCACAATTAAAATGGCCATAATTTTTTAAATTAAAATTTCAATTAATTGTAATTACATCAGCCCATCATAACATTTAATATCTTATTGAAATATTTACATCCACTGCAGATGTTACACTGCTCAGTTCTTATCGGATTATATCATTATATATGCGAAATTAGACGCTCACCTGTCATAGTGGATGATAAGTGAGATAGCCTCAAACAGGATAGCATTCTTGGCATTGGAGTGCTGCACCTTCTTGGACTTTGGTGGCTCCTGGGCCTTATTGAGGATGGTCTCCAGACATTCTACCAGACGGCCCTTTACAGCGCCATCTTCTGGTGGAGGGTAGCACTGCAGCAGGCGCAGAAGCTTGCAGGAGAGCCACGGTGCTGGGACAAAGTAGTAGGTGTAATCCTGAAGGTCAGTGGAGGCCGACGACACAATCTGAAGAACCAACACAATTCTTTTTAGGACTTATGGCAAGTCAAAACTGAACCTGAACAAGATGAACAGTGTGTACAGCACGGATAGTGAACCTGCTTTGCCTGTTGGCCACTTTTGCCAAATGACAGGATCAGACAGCGATTCACAAATCAATGTGATTCACATGTTGAAGATGATGTCCATTATGTTTTCGATTTTGCACAGAAAAGTCTCATGAATGGACTGATTTGACAGTCAGGAGTTATGCCATGAGACGCCTCTCATCCTATCGGCCCATCAGCAGCAATTGTTGCAAGGTGTCATTTTGTAGATGTTGCACTTCACAGTGTTTGTTGTAATGTAATGTCTGAACTTGTGGTGGCCCCTGATGTTAGCAACCTTTTTGCAGTATTAGAGCCATGTAAGTGTGGCTTCAAGTGTTTTGCAGACTTTGTCACTATATGGCTTAGAAATAAATGTACTTGTATTAAAACATCTCTTATGCCCCACACTAACAAGGTTCATCAGTGCTCTGTTTATCCAACTGGGATAAACAGCTCTGATAAGTGACAACACAGTTTTCTCTGATTTTTCTGAAGTCCACACACACACACACGTGCACACACACACCCTGCTGAGTCGAGAAACAGCCAGGGAAACACAGGTCTTGAACTCATCTGGATTCTTCTGGCTCAGACAAGTGATGAGAGAGATGGCTGCTGTCACCACACCCTAAAGACACAAAGACACACACAAAAAGATAATGAATCATCTCACTCATATACATATAGCAGTCTCCTTAATACAAATCACTGAATCTCTGACAAAAACTCTACATGCAGGTACAACAACGCGTCATCATGTAACTACATGCTCACCATGTGTTGGTCGTTGAGCAGGTGCACCACGCGTGACGTCCACTCACCCATCAGCACCAAGTCAGGAGAGGTCTTATAGAGGCGCAGCAGACACAGGGCAGCTGACTGTTTCACACTGTCCATCGTATCACTGCGGTCAATCACGTTCACATTAGAAGCAGCTACGTAAAGTCATGCAGCCTGTGTTTTTGGCTTCATCATGCAAAGCAGAACATAAGAAATGGATAGATGAGGATGACTGTTTGCACTTCATTCACTCACCCAGCAACCAGAATCCGAGGGATCTCGCTGGCAAAGGCCTCAGCCATCTCACGGCTTCCCACATTTGCAATACAGTGAAGCGCCAGGCACATGAAGGTGGGGTTGCGGCTGGACAGGTCATTCTTGATGGCGTTGTTGATCAGACGGATCAACTCACTGTTGCTGTTTACCAGCACCGAAATGAACAGGTAGCCCTGGAGTGACAAAAATGAAAAGAGGTCACCAATGTAAAAACACTGGAGGCATTAAACGATACAAACACATAATGTACAGTGAGTATGTCGTGTCACATTATTTATGATAATAAAAACAACCAGTGTCCAGTACTGATGTTCTTGGTGAAACTGCTTTGTTGACTTAAAATACTCATTTTGGTAACTGGACTGTTGAACTGTACTGACTGCAGTATATTGAGGGCTGTTTTATAGTTTACTGTCATTGACATAAATGGGTTAGGTTCCAGAATTGGCTGAATCAAGCCCCTATCACAGCAGTCCCAACATTGTGAACCTATGCTGACTCGATGAAGCAAAGGTTAGAGCTAATTCCACATCAACCAGTAGGTAGCACCAAAAACATCAGTATTTTTTCAGCCTGCAGAGTCATTAAGCATAAAGTATGCTGTTGAGATGAACTTGATGAACAATCATACATATCCAGCTTTGATAGAACTAACTTAAATTCAGTTATTGAAAGAAAAACAGTAAATGTGAAATAATCCATAATGTGTCCCATGAGCAGTTCTGTTGTTTTGTCACTTGAAATAGAGATCCTGACTCAACATTTTCCTGCTTACTCAACATTTACTTTTCCTGAAAAAACGGCTCACCATACAGAATCAGGAAATAGTCGCAGAGGCTGAGGAAGATGTTCCGCTTTAACATTCAGAGCAAACTTTCACCATGCAAAAACAGACAGACATTTTGGTCAACGTGTCACATTGTATCTTCATGTGTCAGTATAAAACAATACTGTCTACTAGCTGACATGCAGCAGGTATGTGATTGTGGCCAGTATATGAATGGTGACACGCAGGTCATTGATCTCTAGTTCTGTCAACAAAGACAGACAGTCAAACTTTGACTGCGGTGTGCTTCAATAGAGCAGGAGTAGTGTTTGAGATTGTTCAATTCTCTTGGAGTACTGACTGAAATGATTTCTGAGTGTGTGGAGATCCAATGTTTTCCCATCACACTATACGAACAACAGCATTACAATATCAGTCTTACAGGTAAAACAACTGACATGTAGGCTGTAAGCTTTCCATTTTCCTCAGAGCTCAACTCCACTCTGAAAGGAAAGAAGCATGTTCACTGAAGTTGTCAAAATTTGATACTAAATTTGGAAACAGACAAAATCTGTTAAGTAAAGTTAAGAAATGTTCCAAACAAGTAAGTATAGCAGGGGTTGGCGTGTTGGGGTGGAAGGTGTAGTAACATTAACGAAGAAAAGAAGAAAATATTAGGGACTAAAACCTGAATTCACATAGTGAATATGAGGCAATCTAAACACAGATGGTATCATTATTCTACAGCTATTACACTGTGAAATCAACTATTATTTTCTTGATATTATGAGAAGTTAAAGCAAAAACTCTTAAACTGGCCTCTCAGTCACGTTGGAAAATTCAGTTTTAAGAATAGTCAAATCAAACACACAGACACAGACAAAAGCAGTGGAAGACTTACGATCTGTTTCTCTGTGTACTTGTTGGAGCTCAGCAGGTTGACTGCCTCCATGTGTCCAAAGTCAATGTCATGTCCAAGGAGGAAGATGAAGAGCAGCTTGCAGACATACTTTTTCTTGCTGTAGCCGTCCAAAGCCTTGTCGCCTTTAAACTTGGAGCGAATATTGGCCAGCTCTTTATTGATGCGCTTGATCTCTGCTTCCTTGCTCTTACCTGATAAGAAAGGAAGTGGTAGAATGCCAAAACTTAAAATATGGACATGACTGACCTCACTATAGAATGACTTCATATTTTTCAGTTAAACACCAGATCTCTGGAAACCAAGTGCTCAGGGTGAGACCCTCTATGATACATATTTTGCATATTTGTCTAACTGTTTTATCGTAGCTCCACAGCAGTGTCACAAATGTCACATGTTTCTTTACAGCTTCAGATTCAGTGAGTGTATTCTAATATGACACACATTGAATTACATTGAATTGAGACTGACCAGGCCCTTTGTGTCAGATTTCTCCAACGTTCCAGTAAATACAAACTCAAACAGGTCAGATCATTTTTTTCGTTTTTTTCGCCCCCATCCTTCCCCACATCAGAGCAACACAGTGTGTGTCTGTGTGTGTGTACAGGGACACACTATGGGGGCGTATCGATACGCGTGCGTACAGGCACGTGTACTGCGAGTACACCAAATAATGAAGGGTGACGGGTGTGTCATGTCATGTCATGACGCCTGTGTGCACGCGATGAGAGGCCGATGTGACGGTTTAGGCTGTTTCAGTCACATGTGTGCACTTAACGTCGGCTCGGGCCTTTGGGCTTGGTGCACCATTGGCATCGGTGCGCCAACGCACCAGCAGCAGTTTATGGGGCCGGTGGCGGGGAAAATTACATTTTCTAGTTATGAGTTATAAATGTGAAGCGAAGCAGCTGTTAAACTCAAAATTTGTCATCATACAGTAAATAATTGTTTGTACATTGAGACAAGCGTGTGCACAGGCGTCCTGCGTTCGCACGTGCCACAGCACGAATGACCCCTCACTATTTGATTTCCACAAACACTACACAGTGTGTGCCTGTACGCTCATGTAGAATTGAAATTAACAGTCATACATGGTCATCATGTCATGTATTTGATGCGTAGTTCACGCGTACGTGACGCCCGTCTGTCCATTGAAAATGAATGGAATTTACACACGCACGTTAGACAAGTGATGTCATTGCATAGGCGCTGTAGACGCGTTTTTAGTGTAGTGTGCAGGCATAATATGCCCCCCATAGACACACACACACAGACAGACAGACACAGTGTAGCCACTTGTGACTCTGACTGTCAGGCTCTACAGCCTGTAAACAATGAAAAGGTCTATCTGAAGGAAGTAGCGATCCTGACCCACTGGTGTCAACACAAAAACCTCCTCCTGAACGTTAGCAAGACTCTGATCATGGTGGATTTTGGGAAGAAGCAGGGGAGGAATGAAGTCCTTAATATCTCTGAGAATAGACAGGTCCTCAGAAGATAGTGTGAACAGCTTCAAGTAACTTGATGTCCACTTCACCGAGGGCCTGACCTTTGTGCTGTGGTGAGAAAGGGCAAAGCTCTGATGTTCAAGGAAATTCCAGATATCCCCTCAAATACTGAGGAATCCATACTCGTGCAGCACTGAGCGTATGCTGACAGGGAATATCACCGTCTGGTACAGAAACAGCACCGAACAAGACCACACAACCCTGCAACGACTTATTCTTGCAGCTGAATGTACAATAGGTGGTGCTCTACTCTGCATGAAGACATCTACATCAGACGCTGCAAAAATAAGGCTAGGAGGATCTTTAAGGATCCTGACCACCTGGATAACAGCCTTTTCTCTGCTACCACCAGGAAGAAGTTTCCAGATACGGCAGGCCCTCAGACCACAAGGATGCTAAACGAGGACACTGCTTTATAGGGTTGTGAATGATATCCGAGACGATATCCACAACTGGATATTCAGTTTAACAAGTGAGAGATACGCTGCGTCGATAGCAGCCTCCTCGATCGCTAAAAATTACCAAGAATTCCTAGATGAATCGGTTGTAGAGTCATGGATCACATATCGCAAAGACTTGGAATCAGTTAGTGGCTTCACACACTTTTGGGAAAATCCTCCAGGCCCGTTCACAGCGCTTTGCGTGATCCGTCCTGCTTGTGACTTCAAACCCCACCGGAAGAGTTTCAGAAGCGTTTAGCCTGCCAGACTTTGTTTAATTGCTCAGATTTGGCCATTTTCCTGGTGCATGTTCTTCAAACATGCTTCTACGTCTGTAAATATGCTATGTAGTTAATCTTAAGCAGTTTGTGTGGGGTATTTTATTGTGAAAATCCACCGGATTCTCTCCGGCAAATAATATTGATTCAGCCAGACTTTTTTTGGTCCATGTCTCAAAATAAATACATTGACATGTGATTTTGTTGTTGTTCTTTTTTTAATTAGTATTTTATTTTTGCCAATGCCATACAACAACAATGCTATGTGGACATATTTGAAAAGGAAATATTGTACTGTACTGTAAGATAGTCACTTTCATAGAACTGACTTCTTTATTTTATAAAATATCTACAGTAAATATTAACCATAGAACCAAATCAAATTGTAACATTCTTACTCTGTATCGATTCATATCGAATTGGTCAGTAATAAAAGTATATCGTTTTTCAATAGCATCGTAGCCTGTGTATCTAGATATGTATTGAATCGTTTATCACAGAGAGATGTGCAACCCTACTGCTTAAGGCTTATTAGCATTATTTTTTGTTTATTTAGTTCGATTAAGATTACTAATTAGAACTATAATAACACTATTTTTACTTTTACTTTTTTTCATTTACAAAGATGACATCATGCACAGAACCTTGATATTCTTTTAACCTGAAACCCTTTTTCAATTCCATACATACACCTACAAATGTATGTATAGATCTAGGTGTACTTCTACTTAAATCTGCCAGTGGGTTGAATCTTCAACTTTCTCATATTCAATTATAATAACTATAAATAACTCTATACAACTATTCACATCAGGAAGAAACAATAAGTTATACAGATGATGGCAGCTGTCTGATGACAAAATAAAGTGGTGAGAAAAATAATTCTCACTATAATAGAAATTGATTGATTTGTTTTAGGTGAACCCGTCCATAGCACTGCTTCTGTGCTGGAGTCCAAACTGGGAACAAGCTAGCCACTACTGAAACCTAGTGAACCTGAACTCTTCCTCTGAGCATTATTCTATGATCTATCTCTCTCATTTAGTTTACTGGATGAACTAATCTAATCCTCCACCAACAGCAACCGGATCTGATCAACACAGTGGAAATAATATTATTAACAAGTATCTGTACAATACTGAAAATGTATGCAAAGTATGTTACCTAATGTTAGATATTATTTATTGCACAGTGCCTTATGTAACTCATTGTGTCCACTGATCGTTGTTGCATTATGGCAGGGGGTTCAGGTCGAGGTCCTCCTGCCTGTAGTGTCCTTTCAGGCGGGCCGAGCTTAAAGTTACGGAGCTGTGAGGACCTCCGTGCTGTCATCTTAAAATAATGACATGGAGGCCGCTGTCAACTTTAAAATGAACCTCCGCTTTCTAGATCAGTTTAGACATCTGGATTTCTAATCCTGCCCAGATGTTTCTTCTCTCCGTTTGACCAAAGTGACAGCAACTCAAAAACAAAAGGCCCCGTCTTCTGCATACAGGCGCAGCAGATCATTGACACTAATAAAACGCTGGTGTTACCGGCAGGCAACATCTGAGTATTAATTGTCACATTACCGAGTAATTAGCGGCTAATAAAGGAGGCGATCACCGCTGAATGCTTTGGTGCCCCCACGTCATTTTACTACAGCACGCAAAGGGTACAGCAAGCAACAACTCCAGTAATGTCAAATGCTAATGGCATCTAATTAACGTTACAGAAATGAACAAGTCCAATGGAAAAAATAGCACTTACAATTTCTGATATCCGAAATGAACACAGCTAATCCGCGCATTCCATCTCCTTTCGACACAGCCGGCATGTTTGCAGGTTTCTGTCCTCACTCCGGCCTAACTGAACTGACGTCGGTCAGCTTTTCACACTGGACTGGAGTGGAAGATGGCCAACTTGACGTTTGGCAGTAGCTAGCTACTTTGCAGGTCTAGCCGTCTACTACAACTTTATGATCGAAGGTTACCTGCTGTCTTTACGGTGTGCTTGTGCGTGGCTAGCTCCGATAGCATTTGCTAGATTAGCTGGATATAGTGGATCAAGCAGCAGCAGGATACGTTAACGTTATCCCTGTTAACTGGCTCGTTTCCGCTGGCTATGGCAAGCTAACGTTATTTCATTCAATCCTTAACTAGCTAGGATTATGAGCTACGTGCACAGCACCGAGAATATTAACAGAGTAAAGTTACAACCACCGACTAGTTAGATGTCTTTATGGTAACTGCAATCGGATGTGCTAATGAAAATAACCTTCGAGAGTATAACGTTAAGTTACTTCGAGTCACGCACCGTAAAGCTAGCTTAACAGCTAGCTAGCTAGCTGGCTAGCAATATCGTTCAAATACTGGAATACATCACCGGTTGACCGGAAACACTCAGTGGAGAGTCTTAACTGCCAACCAGCGAGTTGAAACGACGCCCTGTTCTCTGTAACACGCACTAAATTTGCTAAATAAGATGTCCTGTATAATTGATGTCCGCTCTAATTCTCCAGCCTCCACTCCGCCGCTTGGTTAAAGCTCGTGACAGAAGAACCTACGCCGTGACCGCGCGGCGTACTCGTGCACGCGTCCGTTCCTTTCCTTCGGTAGAGTGTGCGGCCCGGCGGTGATTGGTCCAGCTCGCGGCGCTATATGTCGGTCAAAATGTACTTTGACCCAAAGCACCTGCTCGGTATTGTAATCCTCTATTTTTGGGAGATACGCGATCCAGAGTAACAGTCAGGTGGGAGAAGGTTCCTCCATCTTTGGCTTGGAGCTATGTTTATTGGCCATTTCCTGTTGGGATGCATCATCACTGCCAGCGTTTAGCTGCTGCGGCATTTTCTGCGTCCCTTTGACCTTATCAGAAACACGCACAGTGCGTGCACCTTGTCAGCTCTGACACCTTTGCATCATAACTGACTGTGAATTTTGTACGGATGTCTACCAAACTGGGCGATAAAGCGTTATCACCAATTGAAATAAATGAACATTCTTTTTCTTCTGCTGCTGTTGTTGTACTGTGGCTGTATATAAGGTTGCTCTTGTTGTTATGTGTTGGTATGTGTAATACATAACAACATGACAACGATGTATTATACTAAATTCATTATACTAAATGTTACATGATAGTGAGTTTAAAAAAGCACATTTGATACCTCTGTGCATGAAGTGATTTCACCTCCCAACCAGTGTGTGTATTTGGTAACTGCTGAATAACCTATGCAGGTATACATGGATGTAGTATATAAGTAACATTTTTGCAGTTTTATAAGTATGTTTTATTCTGACTCTGTTGTATTTATTCATAAATGCCTAACTGACATTTTTAACAGTAATGTGCAGAATGTGTTTTTGTGAGGAAAGTGCTACAGCCCATAAAAATATGTTCTATACAGAAAATATTCTTTTTACTTTCCATGTGAAGGAATCCTAACACGAAATAAGCTACTAATTTTAAAAAAGTGCTTAAAAATAATGCTCTTGCCTCAGACACAGCTTTGGGTAGAGTTTAGGGCACAAAATTAAATGAACAGCACAGCATCTGCACTCTCGTCTTGTGGGTGAGTGCAAGACAGTCAAAGCTGCTGTGCATCTGTATCTCTCTCTCTATCACAGGTTCCACTGCTACTGTAATCACTCTATCACTCAATTGTAATTGTTAATAACTTCTTTTACCTGACTTATGCACAGTTCACTTTCAGTGTCTCAGCAATGGCCCTGTAGAACTAGTTTGATGTAATTATTATTATTATTCATTTCAAAACCTGCAGGCTATTGATCATAGTCTGCAAAGAACAACATGCAATTTGTTTTAGGTTCATACTATATAGAACTCGTTCGCATTATGGATTTTGTGACACTGAGCAGAGACGTACCAGAAATTCAGTGTTCTGAAAGTAGCAGCACTGAGCATTAATAATGCAGCATAATCATTTTTTAGCTTTTTTTGTTGGTAATTCCTCGAGCGGCCACTTGAGACAGGCTGCAGAAATGAGTCAGTCTCCTTAAGTGACCATATTAAAATGTCAAACTTCACAGCAGAAATAAACACATTTACAGCCTGGTTCAGACAGGTCAGGTCTCTATAACTAAATGACAGCTGTGCCTTTCCAGATGTCCATTCTTTGTACAGATGTCCATTCTTTGTACTGTCATTGACCATATACATCCATTGATGGAACCTATTATTTTTTCAGATTCTAATTTCTGTTCGCATTTTGTTATTATTTCCATTACACTTCTTTCTGAATATTTCTTTTAGGGAGCTTTTATTTCATGTAGAAAGATCAGGTTGGTATTTGCAGTGCAGCAACAGCACTACTTCACTGAGTTGCAGTCATAGGCAGCTAGTCTGCTCCGGCCGTCTGACTCACTGGGTGTATGCTGTTGTGTACAGGCTGTCATCGGGTGCGACTAGATGAGAAACATATGAAAAGTCCTCAGAGCGTCGTACACCTTTAAGAGACGGGGGCGTAACGTTATGTCTGCAGACGTTCATTTGGAATATGGAGCGCGACATTAAAATATGGGCGTGTCTACATTTCGGTCCAATCAGAATAAAAAACTGCCTCTCGTGGGAGGGATCAGGGAAGACTCTTACAAGCACACGCAGTCACAGGAAGGAGATCGAAATGGCGGCGCCAGCAGAGAGAATGGAGGTAAGGTATTTTAATAAGAAATACAACAAACTCTTCTCATTCATCTTTGTAAACTACACACGAATATGTTCATTATTCAAAGAAATATGTTGCAAATTGTCAGTCAATCTTAACATTCGTTGCTGTCATTACTGAAGTATCAGCATCCATTTTAACTTAACTGTGTTACTTGTGATGCATCTGCTGTTGCCGTTCATTCATTTAATGTCTCATATCAGACGTAACTAAGATTTAGTGTGAACTCCTCCGTGTGTTTGGAGATGAAAGTTGACGGTCGTTTTAAGTTGCAGTGACTGCAGCAGCGATGTTTGAGTTGGTGCGACAGCCGGCCGGCGGTGCCTGCTGAGCCTGAGACCGCATGGGGACTAACGTGTTAGCTTCTGCTAATTAGCTAGCTAGCTAGCTACTCGAGCATAGATGCTGCCTCATTCTGCCTCAGGTTTCCTTCAGCTCCGCTGTTAGCTGCCTCTAACCCGAGGCCACACATGTGGGAAGATGGTACTCTTAATTTTCTTGGTTTATCAGCTACGCCAACGCCATACTTGCTGAATTTGCTACGTTAACGTTAGGATTTCTTGTTGGCCGACTAAGCTAGCACAGCGCCTTAAGACTTAACATCTTGTCGGTTACAGTTAGTTACCCGGTATTTGTCAACCCCGAGTGGAAAGGCCCGGCATGAACTGTCGTTTTTTATTTGGCGGGCTGCGGAATTGCATGGTGTGTTCTGGTGTGTGTGTGGTAGTCCTTGAGCAAGGCCAAGATCAAATCACAGTACTATCAACCATGTGCTCCGGTCTTTTGTACTACGGAAAGGTTGGCCCTGTTCACGGTGAACCTGGCCGGTCGAATCAGTCCCAACAGAGTGAAACTTTGTCTAAGACGCCACATCATTTCTAGCAGTTTTATGGAACTATGTGCTTTCATTAACTACAAATATCAAAACTTTATTAGTTTTGTACTTTCCAAACATACCTAGTTTTTTTTCACCGGTCAGCTAAGTGGATGGATGTGAAATGAGTCTGACTGTTTGAGAGTTGATGTTGGATGCTCCCACAGTCAACATTTATTTAGTTTGAGTGGGCACCGTGGATTGTCCTCTGCAGTCAGAATGCTGCTGGGAAAGTTGGTTTGATGTGTGAATTTTTCCAGTACGTCCTTAGTCTGCATCCAAACTGTTAGTTCAGTTTGTTGTATTTCAAGTAAGTAATTAAATAATCACGTAGATCAAATCAGTGGATGTGCTTAGTTAATTAGTTTAGAATTCACTCGATGCTCTCTAAATGAGCCAAAGTTATGTCTTGACTTTTATATTTATCACTTTTTTGAGCTGAGTATACAGTCCTTCACACCATATTGACACACTATGTTTCGTATTTTAAGTCCAGATGTGGTCCAGGTTGTGATTGTGTGTATCTTTTGTTGAGGTTTCTCAGGGGGAGAGCTCAGCCAAGCCTGCAGCTGAGGACATGACATCAAAGGACTACTACTTTGACTCATACGCCCACTTTGGCATCCACGAGGTAATTTCTTTTGAAACAAACTGCTGCATGTTCATATTCAAATCATCACACCGCATGAGTTTTATCTTTGTGTCATAAGATCTTCATCCTATCATTATTTACTGCCCCGTAGGAGATGCTGAAAGACGAGGTCCGCACACTGACATACCGCAATTCCATGTTCCACAACAAGCACCTGTTTAAGGATAAGGTAGTGCTGGACGTGGGCAGTGGGACAGGCATCCTCTGCATGTTTGCTGCCAAAGCAGGAGCAAAGAAGGTTATAGGGGTATGTGTTGGGCAATATAACAACTCATGGTTGAGTTTAGTAATTCTATCCGTAATTACTAGAGTAATATCAATTGTAACAACATACACGGGTAATGTGTAAATTCAAATATTCTTTGTCTTAATAGATAGAGTGCAGTAGCATCTCAGACTACGCTGTGAAAATTGTCAAAGCCAACAAACTGGATGATGGTGAGTAAATGAATTCAATCATGTGGTTTAGGTTATGTGAAGTCTGATAACTGATGTCGCTGATGTCGTGTCTCCAGTTGTGACCATCATCAAGGGAAAGGTGGAGGAGGTGGAGCTGCCTGTGGATGGAGTAGACATAATCATATCAGAGTGGATGGGCTACTGCCTCTTCTATGAGTCCATGCTCAACACAGTCATCTATGCCAGGGACAAATGGCTGGTATGTCTGTTTTTCAGAGAATTATTTTACTATTTAAAATTTTGCTACTGCAAAGCTGAAATCACTCTGTATGGAGCACGGTTTAAGATAAAGGCATCATGAACATCCACTGACATTCTAAACAATTCATTTAGAATTAACGGTGAGTCAGTCAAAATGCTCATAGTTAAAGTTGAAATGAGACTGAGCTTTGAAATTTAAGTAATTAGTAGGGAGGCATCGACCTGCTTTTTTCCTCCTGATACTGATATGTGAGGTTTAGTATCGGCTGATACGATACACAAAAACGGTGTGACATTATGGTAACAAACTGTCTGTCTTATTGTGTGGAAAAGACTGGGATCATTCTCTTATGCAAGGCAACAAAATCAAATCAAATTTTATTTATATAGCCCAAAGTCACAAAACACATTTAGCCTCAGAGGGCTTTACAATCTGTACAGGGAGTGACACCCTCTGTCCTTAGACCCTCGGTTCCAGTGAGGAAAAACTTACCCACAAAAAAAAAACCCTTTTAACAGGGAAAAAATGTGGAAGAAACCTCAGGAAGAGCCACAGAGGAGGGATCCCTCTTCCAGGACGGACAGACGTGCAATGGATGTCACATGTACAGAACAATCAACACAAACTTGTCGTACAATTACAATAAAGAATTAATGAATTACAATAAGACATCAACATCAGACTTAAACATTTCTTTCCTCTTTTTAAAAACAAATGAACAGATAGAAATGTACTGAATTACTTATTCAGTTTACTATAATAACTGTGCACCAGTACAACAATCTTAAAACAATAGCTTCACAAGCTTGATAGACATTCAGAATAAACAGTTAGTACTTTGTAATGATTTAGTTTAGTGAAAAAATGGTTTTAACATCCAACACAAGTGGAAATTTTTCACGTCTTTTCTTCATCTCCAGAGTTAGCTGCTTCATACGCCTCTGTTTTGTTAACTCAGTTCAGTGAACTCTGCATGCTCTCTGGTGTGAAATTTCTGTAGGTGCTCAATTGGTTTCTGTTTATTTCAAACATGTGCGAATAACACAAAATAAACTGAAGAACAAATTAGGTCGGGCATTAATGATTCATTTTTTCGTTCTTTGATGGCCTGTTGTCATAGAATCTGTCATCTGAGGGTTTTTTTTTTTTTTCCCCTCCCCCTGATAGAAGCCGGATGGACTCATTTTCCCAGACAGGGCAACCCTTTATGTCACTGCCATCGAAGACAGGCAGTATAAGGACTACAAAATCCACTGTGAGTAGTCTCTAACTTCACCAAACCAAGTCTGAGTGATCAGTAATCCAGTTTGTGGTCCCTAACACAAAGGGGTGAACTGATCAGTCAGATGACTTAATGACTCTCAAAAGACACCAAAGGCTGTAATCCTCATGTACTTTTTTTATTTAGTCAACTCAGACTTCTGTCTGTTTGTTTCAGGGTGGGAGAACGTGTATGGTTTTGATATGTCGTGCATCAAGGAAGTGGCAATTAAGGAACCCCTGGTTGATGTTGTGGACCCCAAGCAGCTGGTCAGCAGTGCCTGCCTCATTAAGGTTGGTGGATGAATAACTTATTTTGTTATTATGCTTTTCAAATCATATGTGGACACGGGGGTACATGTCTCTTGGTCTGACAACATGGTGTTTTGTTTTAGGAGGTGGACATCTACACAGTGAAGCTGGAGGACCTGACCTTCACCTCACCGTTCTGCCTGCAGGTGAAGAGGAATGACTACATCCACGCTCTGGTCACATACTTCAACATCGAGTTCACTCGCTGCCACAAGAGGACCGGTTTCTCCACCAGTCAGTCTCCTTTCAAACACACTAACACATCTGTGCTCTTTAGCATCACATTTGATGCACTCATACATTTGACCATTGTAGACAGCTTAACAATATATGACCCTGTCTACACTGGTCAATATGGCATCCATAACCACAATGACTTGTAGTCACTACCACTGTCACTAGCAGACCATATTCATGCACATCCTTTTTTCCCGCTGTCAGGCCCAGAGTCTCCCTACACTCACTGGAAGCAGACCGTGTTCTACTTGGATGATTACCTGACCGTCAAGACTGGCGAGGAGATCTTTGGCACCATCAGTATGAAGCCAAACGTTAAAAACAATGTAAGCAGAACTCCACTGTTAAACAGTAGGGATGTAACAATGCACAGTGACGCGGTTAAAAACCTGCACAAATGCGTGATGATTGTCAAAAAAATGAATCGCAAATGAAATCTTAAAAAAAGTCACTGATGGGCGATTCATTTGTTCAATGTCAGACGTCAAGTCCCGTGACTTACGTCACTACATAGGCACAGAACGAGGGAAGACATGGTGAACTAGAGGATGCACTGCGTGGTTTTAAATCACCTGTGTGGCGCCATTTTGGATTCCCTGTATACACAAATACCAAAAAACCAAAACAGCATGGAAATATTGCAAGAGACTGCTAACATAGCAGCAACATGCAGCAGCATATTAGCTGCCACCACAGTGAGAAGCAAAGTAACGTTACGGCACCTCGTGAGTGAAAATCACAGAGGAGGCAAACCACCCTGCTGACAGGCTTTGCATCTCCTCTCCCTCATACATGTGGTTTGTTGTTCATGATGACCATGTAAGTTGCACAGAATTGATTGGGTCACAATTTGTCTGTAGCTCACTTTAAAAAACAAAACAAAACGTGGGAATCTTATCGTGAACCATATCGAGTGTATCGTTACATCCCTATTAAACAGATTCTTAAAGTAGGTTTTGTGTGACGCTTCACTAGATTTGTTTGCTCTTGTCTGACATCTTGTCTCATTTGCAGAGAGACCTGGACTTCACCGTAGACATCGACTTCAAGGGTCAGCTATGTGAGATGTCCAAGACGTCAGAGTACAGGATGCGTTAGGAGGTTCTTTTTCTCTCTTAGTTTGTCTTTAGAGGACAGATTATACTGTATAACTGGGAGTCTGTACAATAGTTTGATGCTCCCCTGCAGCAACATTTTAAGACTTTTTTTTTTTTTTTTTTGTCATTTTCTTGTTCAAATATTAACAGTATTTAAAGGTTTTTCACATCCTTGGGGTCAAAGTGCATTGGTGTGGTGATTTATTGTGCAGTAGACACTTAAACGTGTGTTTGACATGTACCTGGTATTTGCGTCCACCTTCCTGGGTTTTGCTATCGGAGTCTTGTCCTTTTGCATGTGCGAGATCCTAAGAGACATCAACACGACGGCCCTGCTGACATGTCTGTATAGTATTACTGTTCAGTCATTTGCCCCTCTGTATGGTCATTACATTGTCAGCCACTGGTGTCCTATTTGATTGTGTTAAGCTGTAGGTATGTGGGTCTTTGGATTTCTGCGTCCTCCACGTATGTACCACTTAATAAAAACCACGTGTAACTGCTGTCCACCAAATACGCCTTGTTCAGACCAAAAAGAGCTGCGGCTTTTTAAAACTTGCTCTGTGTTGGTGTGAATGTGGCGCTCCAGGTTCATGTGAGAAAACAAAGTACAAACCAAGAAGTTGTCTCTTGTAGACTTAACAAGACTGAGACAGCAGGTCCTTGTCTGTAACACTGTCACAGCAGCATCTGCTTGTGAGTGATAATAATAATGCTCAGCACACACTCCATGGTCTTAGACAGGGATGTGTGCTTGCATGCATTAAATTAGCTAGCATGGTGTCACTGAATAACGGACTTTTAGCTAATTCTGAATGTTTCTTTCATTGTTGGCACCCCCACTGTTCCTTTATTGAGTGCTCCTCAGCAGGTGCCTAGTTTATCCATATACAGGGCCACAATAAATCCCCTGACTTGACAACATTTTTGATTTACAATAAATATTTAGACTAAACTGTAAGAAGCTGTGTTCAGAGTAAAAATAATTGGCCTAAAGGCCCCCCACAGTGACACCATGGTTGTCTGCGTATTCGGAAGTAATGGTTCTTGCATTCCACCCTCCTTTTCCTTTGAAGAACAGTGTGTGTTGAGTAAATGCCCTTTTTTCAGTTTGAACACCTTGCATAATAAAAAGCTGATTAAAGTTAGTACGTAGGGTGGAAGTGTCCTGGGGTAGGTGGCTTGCAGCATTTGTAACACAGCAGCGGCAGTCAGACACTTCTGAGGAAACCTCCTGAAATGTTAATTACTGTTGGAGTTGAAGGAAAAGATGGCTGCCTCCTCCATAGCTGTGTCAGGTGTCCTGCAGCCATGTGTCTTGTACAGAGTGTGAAGCTGCTTGTGTCCATCTGAACAGTAGTAACCATGTTTGCTCTCTGCAGAGACAGCTCTGACTCACCACACTTTGTTTTTTCTCTTTTGTATTGTTTTTGTTGTTGGCTGCTTTTTTAAAAAAAAAAAAATAAAATGAGTAAACTGTAACAAACTTTTTTTGTATTGTCTACAACGTGTTCAGAGCTGTGTGCTCTTCCCAACACACATTCATTAAAACATCTTGATAAAATGACTGCATGAGTATGATGCACCAGAATCTGTATCCCTGAAAGTCCACTCAAGATGTAAAGAACTCATTCATGAAATAAAAAGATGGCCTGCTCAAATTAATTCTAATCATTAAGACTAATGGACGTTTAAAGTTAATCTGTCCTCTACATTCATATTTTTAATGAACACATGCTTGATAAATGTCAGAAAAAAGATTATTTAGTTCATTTAGTTGGATCATTTAGTTTATGTAATGACATTCACATTTAGGATATTCATAACATGGATAAAAATTTTTGGAATATAATCTTCTGATGCTTAGTCCTCAGTAAATATTGACTGTGACTAATTTTAGTGCTCTATTTATTATTACCACCTTCAGTCATATGTCCATTACAGTTTAGAATTATTACCAATGACCTGGGTACTGCTGGAGATTTTTCCTTGTCACTGTGAAGTGCTTGCTCATAGTGGGAATTCTTGAGTCTGTAAATAATACTAAGAAAAATACAGTCTATATTAATGAGCTTCCAGGTATTAACGTAATTAACAGACTAATGAGGCAGCTTTAATGACTGGCCACTTGATGTCACTGTAGGATACACATGTCTAAGACTAACATTAACCATTAACAAGTGAAAACAGCAAACATAGGTAAGCACAAACATTTAACTATGATGCACATACATGTGGCAGATTCTCAGACATATAGTTTCCATTGTTAAAACTGGGTGGAAACAGTCCTGGCAGTCAGCATGGTGTACAAAGATACAATGACTGACTGCATAACTTCTGTGCAGAGCTGGATCAGCAGCTCTTGAGGCTGCTTCCTGAGCTGACAGAGGAAGTCCACTCTCTGCTTTCCTCTAATATTGTGAAGACGGAAAAAAAGGAAGAAAAAAAAAACACGGTCCATAGCATGACCTGCTTTTAAATGTGGACATCTGAGTAGGTGATAATAATATCATTAGTTACATCACATTTGATCTCATCTGTCATTTGGACCTAGACATGCTGACATCTTCTCCGTGCAGATAGAAGAACACTGTAGTTAGTAAAGCAAAACAAGAAGTGCAAAGAATACTCTGTGTAATGAACTGAGCTGGCATGTAGAGCTGCTCAATATATTCATATTAAATCATTAATGGAAGAAATGTATTGATGCAATAATCTCCATGGGTTTAAAGGGGTGAATGTGTTGGGCTGCCTGCAGTCATGATGTCACGTTAGGATTTTTTTTGACCAGTAGATGGGAGCAGAAGAAAGCATTTTTTCTTGCACTTACTCCTTTTTTGATTGCTACATCATTTCTTGGACTCATGCACCACACACCTTAAAGTCCCTGTAAAGGCAGTACCAAGATTTCTTTCAAAATACATTAAATATGTTGAAAATAGTTGAAAAGCTGAAAACACAGGAAAAGACTTTGAACAATATATTGAATGAAATGAAATGTGAAATGTGGAGTTAGAGGTTCAAACACTTTTCACCAGTTTGCAGTCCAGGATTTTGTGGGCGGTCCTTAAAGGGTGGCTCGATGACACGCTGAGGCCACCCTGAGCATACCCCTGCACCCCTAGCAGAGAGATAGAGATGAATTCATCTGACTCAGAGTGTTTCAAAGTTAGTCATGTCATTTTCTGAACTCATCTGACACGTTTCAGTCACATCAAAATGGCTGCTCCCACGAGTCATTTTTACCTGATTTTGACACCTAGTTTCATAAAATTTAGCTGGATGGTTAATAACACTTTCTTCTTTGGTCTGACAAACTCAGAACACACATTTATTCTTAATTTACACAGACTTGAAATGTTTTTATGTTTAGTATTCATATTTTCCTTTTCACATCTTTTTTTTTTTTTATCATCATTTTTTACTTGGATACGTCTCCATACAGCAAACAGTTTTGATGCAACAATGAAACAGTCAGTTTTCAAGTAATGGAACTTAACAGCTCACTACTTATTGGGTTCTCAGATAATGTCATACAAAATGGAACCAGTTTTGTGGCACATGCAGCTTTTCTTCCAGGCCAGTCACATGAACTATAGCTGCCGTCTTTGACTATTGCTAGCAGAAATATCAGGAAGCATGTTTCCTGAGTTATTCAACTACTGTTTCCTGTACTGTCTCCTTAATCTCCCATCATGGCCTCTGAGACCACACATGGGCTGGTATACTGTATAAACATTGTTATCATCTCTGCAGAGTTACACACAGTGTTCCTGCAGAGCAAAATAATGCTAAACTGTCCACAATGTTTGTTTTTTCTAACACATACTTACCATTAATATCAAGAGTTTAAGTTAACAGTTTAAGTTACTTTCACAGTCAC
Source organism: Nibea coibor (assembly GCA_023373845.1). Taxonomy (NCBI): domain Eukaryota; kingdom Metazoa; phylum Chordata; class Actinopteri; family Sciaenidae; genus Nibea; species Nibea coibor. Next base: position 22,753,820 of record CM041727.1, read on the forward strand.
ATTCACTTTAATAAAGCCCATTATAAGAGTAAACCTTTGAGATCCAGAGTTGGTAAAAGGAAGGAATTTGTTTTTTTTTATGTTGAGGAAATGACTGCAGCATCTCCAGGAGGACCATACTGCTTCAGGCCCAAATGGTACACTTTAATCTTATCCAGGGAGCTGTCTGTTAATTCAGGCTTGTTTGAGCTTTCGGGCTGCAAGAACGTGTTGTTGTTAATCATAGATAATGCCTACAGCATGTTCACTTGCTTGGGATGTGATAGTAATGTACTATAATAATGAGCTCATCTGTACACATTCATGTCCCGTTAATGCATATTACTAATTAGTAATTTGTCTGCTTTCTCATCTCCTACAGTGTGCACTTTTTCTTTAAACCACTGAGTCTGTATAAAGATATTCTATTTACACTCATAATATTCCGCTGTAAAATCTATTTACTATTGACACTTAAACCTATCTGTGTGCTACAGGTTATGCCTTAGAACCAGAGTATGTTGCTGGTTGGAGTGTAAACATTCACTCTATTTACAGTATGACAGACTTCCATACAGAGAGAAAGTGTTTCTACTTAAATATATTGTCACTCCATGTTCTACATTGGGATCCTGTATAATAGTGTAGTGACTCATATAAAAACTCATAACCGACTGGTCAGATTGGAAGTATTTTAGGCGTTGATCAGTAATCCCAAACAAAAGCAGCTCCTTGCTTTCAAGGTTGACCTCAAAGGAGGTGGATGAACTAAATTTGTCATTAAACCATGAATTCAGACAGAACCATGCCTGAGTAGCTGAATGTGTTTATGTTGTGATTCTGTCATGATCGTGTTGTAATGAAAAATTTATATTACATGATTGTGTGTTCTTTTATAACCATATACAGCCATATTTGATCTCAGTAATATTTTAAAGTTTTTAAGTATACAACTGTGTGCCTTACAGTCTAGTATATATATATATATATATATATATATACATATATATATATATGTGTGTGTCTGTGTGTGTGTGTGTGTGAATAAGTGTATAAGAATCAACGTGGGACTGCTCCACCATGAACATTTTCTGTCTTGTGCATTTGTAGAACTGTTCCTCTTGCAGGAATAAAATGACAAAATTTTAAGGACCAACTGACTCAAGATCTTTATTTTGTATTGATAGATTTTTTTCCAGCAAATTTCGGCAACAGTGTTGTGACTGTTGTGATTATGCTATGATTGTCTCGTTATCATGTCATGATTGTGTTGTGATTGTGTTAAGCTACCTGCAGAAACAGAAAAATCTGAGGCGACTTCATAAACCATCTGGGTTTTGATAAAAGATGTTCATGCACTGAGTTTCAATGATTTAACTACCAGGACATCATTTTCATGTAGACAGCATAGAGATGTCTGTAACTTATTTTTACAAAGACTGATTACCTAGTCAAAGACTGAGTGACAACCAATGTTCAAAGATTTTCAACTGAATGCATTAGTTTACATAAGGATTGAATTTCACATTTTCACAGCACGACATTCATCACAACATCAAAACTTGTCATGTAACGAAGGGTCTCTATTCGTTCACGAATGGGTGAGCGTCCAGAGGGGGAGGGAGAAGCAGACTCAAACTTAAGTTTGATGGACATGTCAGGATCCAATCGTAATGAGCAGCCTCATCAACGTGATTGGACGGTGTTTTCCCATGTTTTCGCCCTCTAGACTGGACTAAAACATTAGTTTTTTTTGACAAACTGTTTTTTTTACTGGCTGCGATGGGGCTGTGAAGAGGTTTTCAAGCAATATGGTAAAAAATGATCCAGAAAACATCTCTACCCCACCTTTAACAACAGCTGGTTCATATTCATTCTTCCTTTTTAGACTGTCCAGTGTGTTTTGTAACTTTCCACTGGTTAGTGTTACTGACCAGTCTCTTTGGATTACCTGGACTTCTCATTCTCCTGCCTGCTCCTTGTTGAATTGCTTTGCTTGATAGACCCCTGCCCATCTGAACTCAAGTAACCCTAACCCAACTTTTTGCAACTTACAGTATCTGTGTTGTGCTTCATTCCAGGCATATTTTCAAACAATAAAGGGAACTAACATAGACACACAGCCAGCCAAGCTCACGTCAATCAAGGGAGCTCAGTGTTCTGTGGGTGAAGGTCAGGGAAAGAACTGACATACCTGAACTCCATCCTCTTCCTTACAAGCGGTTTATGTCTTATCATAGTATGTAGACTGACAGAGTTCAAACTCCAGAAGCTCCACCTCAGCCAACACTCAGTCACTGTTTAACAATCTATTATTGTAATATGTTTCTTACTCTGCGTGGCTACTTATAGTATACTTTGTTGATGACACTTTGTATAGGTTGATGCATTTTTACTTTGTTTTGTTGGTACTTTAGTGAAAAATCTGGGTTTCTCTTCAATAACAGCTATAGACCCTCTATCAAATAGAGGGTCTATAGCTGTTACCGTACCGTGCAGTGAGAGGCAGGTGGCTCACACACTGCACCCTGCCTGAGGCTGCCTGTGTGGGCAGGCCGGAGTGGAGGCTGTAGGCGGAGCTGCAGGATGTATAACTAAGACGGATCCCCCTGATCAGACTATACTGCTGCAGAGCAAGATGAATGAGCCAGAGAAAGAGGGAGGAGGTGGAAAATCAGGAAGTAAGAAAGAAAAGGATCAGGTATGTTCCGCAATGATGACATTTTTCTGTATCAAAAAACATTTTCAAACTTTCTGTTTCCAACTGCTATTATCACTAAAACTACAGGTCGTTACATCAGACTGACAGGTGATGGTGCTTAAAGTGACTGTGGAAACTTTAACATCATACTCATCTATAACATAATCCCCTAAACGCAGCATTAACGTATTCGATGAATGTCGGAATCTTACAATGGTGTGCTCAGGTATCACCAAATGCCTCTGGGACGAAACATCAGTTGTTTCATCATGTTATCAGCTGTCCGTGTGTCATCAGAAACCATAAGCGCGCCTTTAAACTCAGAACGATGTGCGCATTTACGCATTTGGCACAGCTTCAGTAATGCACCGACCCGGGGTTACAGTACTTATCCAATTTGGGTAGGGCGTATCTATCGTATATTTACGCGGATCTGTCAGTCAGTTGGTTAACGGAGACTGGCAGTAGAGCATTGATTCGTTGTGCCATGCTGAGTTATTCTGAATATGCTGTACGTACTCAGCTCGTAGTAAAATAAAAGATGGAGCTTGTAGACCTGTTGGGAGGATTTGGTTATGTTGCTCAGCCAGTTGTGACTTGTAAGTCTAAATTGCCTCGGGTCGCCTGCTGGTATTAGGTCTGATGTGTATATACTGACTGAAGCATGCTTCAAGTTTCTGATTCTCTCACGCAAATTAAAAAAGTTGATCTATATCCCAAATCATTTATCGGTTTGTGTCTAACATTTTGCATTATCTATCTATCTATCTATCTATCTATCTATCTATCTATCTATCTATCTATCTATCTATCTATCTATCTATCTATCAGCCATGAGACTGCATGTCCAAGTATCCTTAGGCAGGATGATGAACCTTTAATTGGTTCTGCTTACTTTTTCATCAGTATGTAAATGTGTATGAATGATCAATTGCCAGTACCATCATTTACATTTACATGTATTCATTTAGCAGACACTTTTATCCAAAACAAAAAAGGGAAACAATCATGGAAAATTGCAACATGGACATGTTAGTGCCGCAGTAAGTGCTGTGACAATTCTTAAAAGGATAGATTTATCATGTCCAGTTGGTAGTGCTAAGAGAGGAGGTCCACTCTGAAGAGCTGGAGGTCTTCAGGAGTTTTTTAGCAGTAGAGAGGGACCCCCCCTGATCTGGTCAGAACTGGTAGGACGTTCCACCAATGGGGAACAATAGGCAAAAACAGTCTGCATTGCCTTGAACAAACCGGTGGCAGAACTAGTTCAAAATCAGTGTGAACATGTAAATGAGATATGTAGTGTAAAAGTGAGTGGCCGGACTAGAAAGGCGCTATATAAGTACAGTTCATTTACCAAGAATCACACTGCACACTGCAAGAGGCCAGGGTATGCATGTGACAACAGGTACTAAACCCTTGGAAATCTATGTTCGTAAGAAATGTGGTGTTTCTTGTCTCTTAATGAGTCATATTTTGGATTGTTAGAGAGATATGGCCTCACTTCCTGTTTGTTTGAGTTTGATTGGCTGCTACGGGCAAATAGAATCGAAATTTAAAAATCCATGTGATAACTTTTGTGTAGCTTGGTCTGAAGATTCTATGTGTCAAGTCTCATTGAAATCGGACAATCTGCGTGACCTGAAATGCTTTTTGAAGGTTTTTGATAAAATTCAAAATAGCAGAAAATTTTGATTGATGGGTTGAACTCGGCTTGATCCAAGGATTCCAACGATACCTCATTTGTGAAATTTGGACCAACGGATCCAAAGTTATGAAGCTGAATGCACTTCAAACTTTGACATGTTGGTGGCACTAGAGAGTTTACTGTACCAACATGAAAATTCTTGAGGTTGACAATGGGACTGTCCTAAATACGTGTGCCAAGTTTCAAAACTTTTCACCATGGCGTTCTAGGGCCTAAGACCGAAAAAACCCCAAAATAATGTAGTTTTTTTGAAAACATAGTTATGAATATTATTTTCAATTTTAGCCATATTATACATGTAATGTATAATTATACCTGTCTGTCATTACCCCCTTAAGACAACAAAGAGCATTATTCAGGAGGTCTGGGAGAAGGACGTCTGATTTAAGAGCTGCTGCTATCACTGAATGAAATCTTGTGGGCTATGGCTTTGGGCATTTTAGTGGTAAGTCAGGAAATGAGAAACGTTGCAATATCACAGTCAAACAAAGTATTTGAAAGAATGGGGAAAAACTTTGAGGCATATGGTAAAGAAAGTGCAAAAACAATCACAGATCATCTTGCATGTCTCACAGTGAGGAACACACCTAGGTATGAGGTATGAGGTACCCATTACAAATGATAACATGGCCATTAAAATGCTGAACTGTTACTGAAAAAGTGAAGCAGAAGTTCATTGTACGAATTTGAAATGCACACACAGGCTTTGTTTGTCTCTGGATGTTCAACTTTTACACCAGTTATCAGCTCATATGAAGTCAATATATATTTAGTCGATAGGATTTTATGTGTAAGAGGATTTATTGTGTTTTTGTAAAACTGATGTAAAATTCTCTTCACTTTTCTCTGACAGTAAAAATCAAACACAGTTTGGTCAGGTCAGGTAGATAGAAGGAGGAGGAGATATCTCCAGTGCACATAGACAGTGTTTGTTTTGTTCAGCGAAGACGTTTCACTCAGGACAAACACACTGCAGAAGACATAGAAATACCACTTCCTGTGCTGATGCTCTTCTGTGAGCCATGATGACATAAACATCAGGGGCCAGGTCATGGTGAAGCACACTGGATAAGAAAAAAGGAAAAAGCACCATAAAATTCATCCTGCACCATCACCTGAGAAGAGAATTATATTGTGTGTTCATGTTGAAGGCAAACCGGCTCAGAGCTGCCAATAACTGGTTGAACCCGTCCTCACTCAGTGAGCTGAACAATTATCATTCAGCTTCATCTGTTCCCCCCCGTAGCACCTTTTAGTTCTGAAGAGCTGCAAATGATGCATGGGATGTTCACAGAGAGACTGCAGCAATAAACACATACGTTGTTTGCCAGCTTGTGTCACAGAGCAGTCAAACCACTCAGTCATGCCTCAACTTGAAGCGCTCTTCACTCATTCCTGACATTTCTCTCATTCTCTGCTTGACTTTCATCTCATGTCTACTGCTCCAACACATCACTCTGTCCTTTTGTTTCAAACATCTGATTCCTTGTGTTCCTCCCTTCTCTCTGTGGTTTTGTGCTTCCTGCGGCCTTAAAAACGTTCTGACTGTGTACAGTGTACATTCCTCTGTTAAACTCTTCCACATGGAACCACAGTGCCTGCACATTCTTCCGCAGTTTCTCATGAAATTCCAGTGAAACAGATTAAGAAATTGGTGAAGAGAAAGCTACTGATGACACATGTTCTGAACATGTACATTTAACTATATTGTGCATACAAGTATGTGAAACAATAGACATGTAAACATATATAAAAAGAATGAGCAGGTTGTGTCCAGGATGTGATTCGTCTGCAGTAATCTTTTCTGTCCATTTCCTGACTCTGGAGATGAGAATAAACTTTTCAAGTTTCAATTTGAAGTTATAAACAGATCCTGATGATGACAGTATGTTTGGATAGTTAGGCAATAACAATGCAGTGGGTGCACCACTTTGTTCTGCTAAAATGAAGTGATTTGGGGATGAAGAAGAAATGATGCAGAATGTTTAATCGTTTTCAGTGACTTATATTTTTTTAAATGATTAACCTACATTTGGATTATTGTTGGCTATTAGACACATGGTCTGAGTGATCGAACTAGTCACACACACACACACACACACACACACACACACACAAATCAGTAAACAAAGACTTGCATATCAGAGGTGAGCTAGGAGGGAGATCTGATTACTGACCTGCATACTGTGGATAATAGGTTTATTTTACCCATGTGTTGTAAATGTTATACATTGTATAAGTACATTGTCCAAGTTCCTGCCTAACCTGATTTTTTCAGGAACCTGGTTTTCTTTCTCAACACAATGCAGAGTTTCTACTCCTTCTGCTTCTGAAAGACAAGCCCTGGAGCAAACAGAGAGTTTTTCTTACAAAACAGTGAAGGACGGGTGTCATGCAGTTTATACTTCTGTCCCTCACCTCAAGCCACAAGCATGCAGTTCTGTGTATTTATAATTCTAACAAACCATTTTCCTGCTCACAGAGCTGGATTCCCAAGATCATCAAGAAGAGAGTGTGCACCAGTTTTGTTGAAGACTCCTTCAGGTAATCTCTCACTTTAGCCACATGTAAAGGACACACAAGATCTTATTAACTCTTATTAAGTACATACAGCATTATCTACGGGAGATTATTACATGCAAGCCAAACAACAACCACCAACAAACACAGAACAAAAAAACAATTAATATAATCATACACATGAAGTCATACTGAGTCCAGAAAAGTAGGACACCAAGATTTTTTCTATTCATAATGACATGTCTGTATGTAACTGTATGTAACTGTATGTAACTGTATGTAACTTGTATGTAAAATGTTGTTGGTTGGTGTGTTGTGTGTCAGCAATGGAGCGTTGTGCCAGTGCGGTGGTGTGCAGGAGCTCCATGACTCTGTGGCAACAGGAGACTTCTTTGGAGCAGCTATTGTCACCCAGTGGGACAGCAGGCAGCACTCTTCAGAGTATCCCACTGACGCCTTTGGAGAGCTGCAGTTTGCCGGTGCTGGACATAGACACAGCCATGTGAGTGGCAGAACGTAACGTATATGCCACACGCAGTCATACATGTACCAGCATACCATTTGGTGGAATGGTTCAGCCTTAAGAATGTTAAGTAGACCCCACCTATCACGGATGGCGAACCCATCCATTAACCACAGTATATACTAAATATCTTGCTGGTACTGCCATCTAGAGGCTGTTCCATCCTCTGCCTACATGCTGCTCACAATGGCCTCTACATACTGGAGTGTACTATGTCAAATCAAATCAAATCCAATTTTAAGGTTTAAGGTTTGAGTAGAGTTTTCAATAAAGTCTAGTATGTATGTATCACCACATTACACTTTGATGGCAACAAATGACCCCCAGTCATGCCTCAACTTGAAGCGCTCTTCACTCATTCCTGACATTTCTCTCATTCTCTGCTTGACTTTCATCTCATGTCTACTGCTCCAACACATCACTCTGTCCTTTTGTTTCAAACATCTGATTCCTTGTGTTCCTCCCTTCTCTCTGTGGTTTTGTGCTTCCTGCGGCCTTAAAAACGTTCTGACTGTGTACAGTGTACATTCCTCTGTTAAACTCTTCCACATGGAACCACAGTGCCTGCACATTCTTCCGCAGTTTCTCATGAAATTCCAGTGAAACAGATTAAGAAATTGGTGAAGAGAAAGCTACTGATGACACATGTTCTGAACATGTACATTTAACTATATTGTGCATACAAGTATGTGAAACAATAGACATGTAAACATATATAAAAAGAATGAGCAGGTTGTGTCCAGGATGTGATTCGTCACACGCAGTCATACATGTACCAGCATACCATTTGGTGGAATGGTTCAGCCTTAAGAATGTTAAGTAGACCCCATCTATCACGGATGGCGAACCCATCCATTAACCACAGTATATACTAAATATCTTGCTGGTACTGCCATCTAGAGGCTGTTCCATCCTCTGCCTACATGCTGCTCACAATGGCCTCTACATACTGGAGTGTACTATGTCAAATCAAATCAAATCCAATTTTAAGGTTTAAGGTTTGAGTAGAGTTTTCAATAAAGTCTAGTATGTATGTATCACCACATTACACTTTGATGGCAACAAATGACCCCCATACTAGCAGTGACATTTATAGTTGTTTCAACAGTTTTGAACTAGTATTGCTGTCCCCTTTATCTGAAATCATCCATAATACCAGCCAGCCTTCATATTATTCCAAGGGTGGCACAGTGCTCCAGTGGGTAGCATTGTTGCCTCAAAACAAGAGGGTTGCACAACAAAAACCTCGGGTGGGCCCTTTCTACGTGGAGTTTGCGTCTCCTCTTCTTCCCTCTCCCTGTGTCTGTGTGGGTTCTCTCTGGGTACTCTGGCTTCCTCCTACGGCCCAAAGACACAAATTTATGTAAAATTACGATAAGAGAGAGAGATAACTTGTCAAATGCTATACTACTAGCTGGGGTGGCCAACCCGCGGCTCTTGGCCAATAAGAATGCGACTCTCCAACTTAAACAAAAAATAAATAAATAAAACTTTCATAGTTTTTTGTGTGTCACAAACATGCCATGGAACCAATTATGGGTGGGGAGAACCTGCAATGCATGCTCCTGTGCACGTGCACAAGTTTTCTGACGTTTTCCCACGGCAATCTATCTATCTATCTATCTATCTATCTATCTATCTATCTATCTATCTATCTATCTATCTATCTATCTATCTATCTATCTATCTATCTATCTATCTATCTATCTATTGTTCTATATTTATCTATTGTCTTCATTAGCATAGTAATATAACACTTGGCCTGAGTAATAATACTACCACTTGACTCAATACAAAAAGACTGTTGCAATTACAAACAGTTTCAAATGAAATGAGAATATATATGTGACTATATGTAATGTTTTAATACAGGATAATTAAAATGATGCAGCATACTTAGAAAGAGCATGGACATGCTGTAAAACACATTAATTCCTCACAGGATTGACGGTGGAAATACAGGTGAATCACTAGGATTAATAAATCACCATAGTAACTTGGCCGGGTTAAATCTGAGCTGCTTTCATGCAACCAAGGCCAGGATAACCAACATATCCCGGCTTAATATCTTGGTTTTGTGCAATACCCCACTGGTGCAAAGTGTGTTTGCTTTTTACCAACAAACAGAAGCTCTTCAACACTCCTCATTGAAAAGGAGAATTAGCACATTTCCCACTCTGCGACAGAGATGGAGATAATTTAACTATCCGAGGATGATAGACTGAAAGCTGTATTGAGGGAAGGGCTCCTTGAGTTTTGTAAAAATGTGCCTATGGAAAAATACCTGAATGTCAAACAGGCTGCACTCAAGCTTCTCTCAATGTTTGGGTCAACATACGTCTGTGAGTCCTTGTTTTCCACTGTGAAACAGATCTGTTCGATCTGTTGATCTACACAAGAGAAAGAACTGCTCCGAGTGGCCACAACAGAATACAAGCCAGATTTGAAGAGCATTACTGAAGGCAAAGAATACCAGAAGTCTCACTGAGAAAACTTTTCTCGCATATTCTGTTACTATTCTGTCACATATTCTGATGCTATGGCAAATGTTTATATTTATGTGTGGCTTAAGTCCTGCTATATTTATATCAGTGAGTGATGAATGAGTGGGTGAAATAACTGGCCACTGGTCTTATAGGCAGGTCTTGCAGTGTGATGTAAATCTGGCTGAGCAAAAGTCTGGCCTGCACACACACTCGACGAAAGTTGATTAAACCTAATCAAAAACTAGCAGAACTAAGTACTAGTATAAGTACTTTAAAATATGTAACAAGTTAATACAAATAAACAATTAACTTTAATATGTACAACATGTAGAAGAGAAATAGAAATCAAAACTGTGACAGTTGGTATTTCACTCACGAGCTGTCATATTTCTCAATCTCTGTGAAAACAGAAGGCAAAACAAAAATATAATCAAACAATGGCACCGGACGATTGATCGAAAGATTGGTTCGCATTTGCTGCCGCCATGTTGAAATGGATCCGTAAACAATTTCAAAAAAACTACAAGCTTCCGTTTGTCGAGTAGTACGTGTCATCATTTTTCCACCCCTCCCCGCTCTCTGATTGACTCCCTACCTCAGGCGAGCGTTTTGGTCCAGGTTTCCATGCTGTCTTTCGGATCAGAACAATCGTGCAAAGCAGCATGGGATTTCCGAGGCTAGGTCAACAACCACTTGAATTATTAATGCATTAACCCATAAAAATGAAATAACAATGCAAAATGAACACTCTTTTAAACTCTTTTTAACCATTTCACTACATTTAACTTAAATAGTATTTTAACCATTACTGATCACAAACCCTGCTATGTCTTGTTTTTTTAAACAGCCAATCATTCAGCAGCTGTGTAGTTCAGTTGCAGTAGCTGTCATGTGAGTTTGTTTATGAGGGAGCAGCATGCAGTGAGAAGCCAGGAGGAGAGCAGAGGCGGCCGCTATGTAGTGGAATGTGGTTTTAGAGCTCTACCTGCCCTCTTAGAGTAACCAATCTGCAATCTGAATTAGTGCAGCTAGATTAGATAAGATCTCTCTCTCCATGCTTTCACCTCCCCAGCAGATGACTGCATAGGCTATTGTATATGCCACTATAGTGTCTCAGAAGTTTTTTTTCTCCTCAGTAAGTGGAGACGACTTTTGTACAAGACATCTGTTAGACCAGTCAAGTTTAAGTAAATAGGTATTTGTATGCTCCCACCATCTTGATATTCAATCATTGGATGTTCACTGGTGTGGTCTAAGGTGTCTTCCTGAAGGTATCCTCTGGAAGTACCATCTCCTTCGTTTTTCTGGTGTACATGTGGAGGTGGTTGATTACACTAGTTGACAAAGTCTGTGATGGCCCCCTTGTACTCCTGCTTATTTTCTTACACATATTCAAGGATGGCTGTATCATTAGAGAACTTCTGTAGAAGACAGCTGTCAGATGTGGCTGAAAAGAGCACTGTACCTTGTGGGGGCCCTGTACTGCAAACCACCACATCAGACACGCAATCATAAAGCCTCACATACTGTAGTCTGTTGGTGAGGTAGTTGATAGTCCATGCCGCCAGGTGACTTGATTACTGAACTGCATACTGTGGATAATAAGTTTATTTTACCCATGTGTTGTAAATGTTATACATTGTATAAGTACATTGTCCAAGTTCTTGCCTAACCTGATTTTTTCAGGAACCTGGTTTTCTTTCTCAACACAATGCAGAGTTTCTACTCCTTCTGCTTCTAAAAGACAAGCCCTGGAGCAAACAGAGAGTTTTACTTACAAAACCTGTGTAGACCTGTGTAAAAGGTAGATAATTGCATCATCCAACAGAATGCCTGGTTGATAGGCGAATTGTAGGGGGTTGAGATTTGGGATCCAGAATGAATCTTTCCATGGTCTTCATCAGGTGAGAAGTCAAGGTGACACATCTGAAGTGGTGCGCAGTCTTTGGTACTAGAACCACACATTAGGTTATCCACAGGACTGTAACTTGTTTGCCCATTCTCTGTCTCCAGATACTGGGCTGCTTCCTGTTGTTATCGTGACCAGAGATACTTTTAAGTTCTTTCCAGATCTCTCAAGTGTTGTTAAGTTGAAGGCACTCCAACTTTCTCCTGTAGGTGGCCTTGCCCTTCTTCGTCGCGATGACTGGCGAAAACTCAAAGCCAATATGGCTAAATGACAACATCTAACAGCTCTCCTGTGCCGAGTTGCTCTTTGTGTTGCAACCATATGTTATTCACATACATTGCTAATCCTCTTCCTCTCCTCTTACCGTTCTCCTGTCTGCTCTCACAGTTGAAAGCCACGCAGAGTTGAGCAAGTGAGCTCCCACTAGAGCTCTAGGTTTAGTTCCCAGGTTCATAGAGATCAGAAAAACAGTATGAGTGATGATGAATTGCAGATTTGTCTATTAAAAATGATTTGATAAATGCATTTCTTTCACTGCAGTTATCTATTTGTTTTTTCTAGTTTCTGCGGCTGTCATGTGAAACTTCGCCTCAGATCATCTACACCCTGATGACGGCTCACTGGGGCCTGCCCTCACCCAACCTGGTGGTGTCGGTGGTGGGGGGTGAAGGCCATGATAAGATCAAAACATGGGTTAGAGATATCCTGAGAAACGGGCTTGTTAGGGCGGCACAGAGCACAGGTAAGAAGCCATAGTTAACATAGTTTCTAAACAACTACTGGGAATGTGCAGGCGTGAGCTACGATTTAACTCAGTGATCAATTTTCAATCAAAGTTTCTACCTCCACTTTACTAGTATTTTGCCATCTTGAACTTTTTTAACTCCACCTCCATCATTTTGACTGTCAGAAGTGATGATTGAACTTATCATAAAAAGATTCACGAGGAGCAAGAAAAATCTCTATCTGTTGTTTAATTCCCTTTTCATCTTGAGTTAATCTGAATGGGCTTGCTCATCTTTAGTTAAATTCACCAGTAGATTAAACTTCCTGCAACAATGATTGATGTATTGAAGGGTATGCTATGTGTAAAAGGAATGGAGGGGTCATAACTTATGTTAGATCTTTTCTTTAAATACCCACAAGGAGTGGGGAATCGATTTCATGATCTAATATCAAAAACAGGCCATTCACCTTTCTTAACTCTTTAGTTAAGAAAGGTGTAGCCAAAAGAAGACTGACAGACTCTTTTGGATGGAAATACCTTAAGCTTAAATGTAGAATATTAAATTAAATACTGAAAGAATATAATTTCCATTTAAAGTAATACAATTTAGGGAGCCAAATGCATTCATTAATTTTGTTTGACTCATATAAAGATGCATACATTTTCCAAAGACAACTCACCAAACTGTCTGTAAAAGTAAAGAAGGAACATTTATGCATCAATTAGAGCCAAAGAAATGCAGAATACGAATTACTATAATCTAGACTATTATTCTTTTTCTTATGCAGGTGAAAGAGGGACATAAGTCAGATTTTGGTGATGTGAAACAAAACTAGTCCACAATCCTGAAAGCTCCACCCTCCTCCCATCTTAACATGCCACTGTGATTAATAATTAAGACAGCACAGTGAAGCAGCTGGACTTGATTGATGTCTCACAATGGCAAATGATGGATGATTGTGTAAAAGAGAAAGAAGTTGGTCAGTGGTTTATGAACGCTGCTGTAATACAAGCTGCACACACATAATTCATCTTTTAATTAACTAATTCCTATAAGCCTACAAAAGGTTTCTGCTCAGCTCACAGCCATTTGACAAATCAGTAACATGGACTTGATCATGGCTACAACTGATGACAATTAGTTTTTGAGATTTTAATCATCATGAATCTATATTTAGGACAAAATAAGTACATTCATAATAGTTAATAATTAACTACAAACAGGCACTCCCTAATTAACAGGCACCCTCATCAGGTCAGTTTAAGAGATTAGCTGAAGAAAGTAGTAACAAAAATACTGTTAACCCGGCAGAGTGCCTTGAAGCCACTAGGGGGCGCACCAACCCTACTTCACTGCAAGCTGCTGTGGTGGATGTGTTGCTTCCCTTATCGATCAACTGATATGATCATCTAATGATGATGGTGGCAGTAGTAACAGCTGCAGTAATCATTTGTTAATACAAATGTAAACATGTAATTATTTTTTTGTTTGTTGCCAATGTGTTGCTGATGTGTCAGATTCAAAGCCTCCTAGCACATTATGTCCTTTGGCAATAGTTTCACGTAATCATTGTCCATTTTTACTGTAACTCATAAGACAGTAATTGTTTTGGTCATATCAACATATCAAGCCAAACATCCTGTACCAAACAGTTTGGGATGAATACACACTTGTGTATTCTCACCTTGTGTGTCCCACCTCACTACTTTCCTCACTACCCTTGCCCAGGGGCCTGGATCATAACAGGGGGACTGAGGGAAGGCATAACCCGCTGTGTGGGTGAGGCGGTGAGGGACCATGGGGCTGCAGCTCCAAATCTCTCCCAGAAGAAAGTGATTGCTGTGGGAGTAGCACCCTGGGGCCTAGTGCACAACAGGCAGCAGCTTGTCAATGCCCAGGTACACATAATACAGTATGCATATCGTGACTGAAATAGTCTGTACCCTTCACAAAGGAAATGGATGTGTAGATCTGAGATTAAAAGCCACAAGTAGCATGCTGGAGTGAGTCATGGAGGTTTGGTAAAGTCTGCATCTTTCCCACATCTTTTAAGTCTCATGTGTGAAGCAAGGATGTATATTATTTGTGTACTGTATGTGTTTAGTGGTGTTAGGGCTCTGCATCCTACACCAGAAGACATTCAGAGGATTGACAATATGCTGAAAGTTATAGTAATCAAGTAACATTCATTTAACAATTTTACAAATAAGAATTTACTCTCAGAATGTGTGCTTCTTCATGGGGAAAAAAAATCCAGTGGCATTCATACCTCTTTCACTATTACTCTCCAAGTAAACACTCAATGATGTGCTAGAAAAAAAAAAGAAACATTATTTTAGAAAAGACTCACTGGCAGATCATTTTTACTTGTTTAAGAAAACAATACTTTGAGGACGGTTGCAAAACTGACTCTTCCGTCTTGTGTTATCTCTCTGAAGGGGAGCTTCCCTGCTCGTTACTATGTCCAGAACACATCCCGTGATTCTTATTGTCTGGACAACAACTGCCAAGCTTTCCTCCTGGTGGATGATGGAAGTACTGGCCGTCGGGGAGGAGAGACAAGCTTTCGTGCTAGTCTGGAGGACTACATTTCCCATCAACGCACTGGCATTTGGGGTGAGACAGAGACATACAGTATGTAAATGAATATATACTGAATCTGTCAAATTTCTGCTTCATCCAAGTGTTGAAATGATGTCTTGGCTTTTGCATGAAAGTTCAGTACACACGTCACACACGTACAGTATGTTGTGGAGAAATTGCTGAAGTCAAAGGTCAGTGGTGAGGTCAGGAAGAAGAAAGTGTTCAGGAGCGTCTGATGTCTTATGCTGTAAGACATGTAGAGGCACTCTCAAAGTGCATCAGAAGTGTCTGAATAGGTCTCATATTCTGCTGAACTCATGCTGGTGGATAGACTTTAAACCCCACAAGATAACATCACAAATACTATACACCCAGAATTAGTCAAAGAGAATGTCTTTACCGAGGATGGTGTTATTGTCAGCATCTTGTAATCTGGAGACACAGATGTCTGTTTACGCAGATTGGAATGTCAGTGGCAAGCTATCTATTATGTCTAAGCAGGTAGCACCAGATTTCTTCGACCCTGGCCCCCAAAGTATTGAGATTGAGAGAGTTTGGCTTTGACCGGCACCTACTGTTGCCAGTCAAAGCCAAACAATTAATACTGCTGAGGACCTCAAGGCCCACTTTGTGTAACCTAAAGATAGAAAACTCCATAACACAGTACAGACCTTGATACTTGATACTTGACCTCAGTGGCAGCACTGCTGACAGACAGTGCTGAGCTGGACAGTGATGAATGAAGAGGAGCTGTGTACTTTTTGAGGCCCAGTCTTGCTTCAGCAATCTCAATCACAGTCATTTAAGCACCAAGAAGAAAATGTCAAAACAAAACACAAAATCTTCTGACACACTGAAACTGACACACTGTACTACCTTCACAAACTACTATCAGTTCAGCTCATAAAAATACACTACACCTTTTTGTGCTTTGTTTCTGTTGAGAAATTCCCTCTTATTATAACTTCCTTTCTTGGACTAACACAGGTAGTGGCAGTATTGAAATCCCAGTGCTATGCATGCTCATTGCAGGAGATGCAAATATGCTGGAGGTAAGGAGACTGTCAAATGCATTCTCACTCCACACACACTGTAAATATTTTTGAATTTTACTAACATATTTCAGTTGTTTTCTACAGATAGTACAGCTAAATGAATATAACAGGTTCAGGGAATTTTAGCCAGAAAGCAAGCTAAAGGCTTAACAAATATGGTGTTAGCATTAATTGTTCATCACAGTCCTAACACAAAGAGTTACTGGCTCTTAGCAGCACACCACTAATGTGTCAATGCAGAGGCATGTTATGTTCTATGGATAACATGGATGGATGAATGGATAATATTTGTAACATTTGTTAATTAATATTTCTTTGTTACGGTTTTGACTTTTGTGTTGTGTCATTTGTCATGAGGATACTTTTCAGTTCACAGCTCTTTAAAGACACTCACTCAGACTTTTTGTGTACACATTCTCTGAATCAGAGAATAGATGCCTCTCTGCAGAAAGCTATGCCTTGGTTGGTTCTTGCGGGTTCTGGTCCAGCTGCAGACCTCATCACTGAGCTGCTGGACAATCTCTTCTCTGTTGCCCTCAGCCCCACCTCTCCACCAGCAGATGGCGAGGCTGCTGAGGGTCTCAGCACAGAGCTCCGTGACTGGGTCCATGAGAAGGTCCGGAGACACTTCCCAGCTGAAGCAGAGCTGGAAAAACTCATTGATAGTGTGAGTCGGACAGCACATGTGTTAGTCTGTGTGTGTTTGTTTGTGAGTAGAGTAACAAAGTGAGCGGTGTTACACTTCTAACGGAAGCAGTGATGGAGTTTTGGGACTGAGACAAATGGGAGGGAAGACACTATTATAAGCAGGCAGAGTAAACTGGATTCAAATAAAATGTGGAACTATAATAATCACTTTTTAAATTTTTTTTTTTGGCATTTTCAAGCTTTATTTTTTTTAGAGGCAGCTGAAGAGTGACAGGAATGTGGAGAGAGAGATGGGGAATGACATGCTGGAAAGAACCACAGGCTTCCACAGCAAAGACTGAGCCTTTGTACATGGGGTGGCTGCTCTACCAACTGAGCTAAACACCGCCCCAATAATCACATTTTATTAGAATTCGAGCAGAGGAGCAGTAGACTGCTACAAACCTTGAGTCTTCCCCGGAGTTTCTGTGCTCTCTCATCCAGCAGGTTCTCATGGATCGTGGCTGCTGCTGTGGTCCTGCATGACGTCCAATACATATATTATTACTGTCATTATTGTCTCCATTACAGTTAATGATTTACAATAATTTCCAATTTTAATGATTTACTGCTGCTGTGCATCTGTGTGTCTCTATCTCTATCACAGGTTCCACTGCTACTGTAATCATTCTACCATTTATTGTAATTCATTGTAATTGTACAATATGTTTGTGTTGATTGCTCTGTACATGTGACATCCATTGCACGTCTGTCCGTCCTGGAAGAGGGATCCCTCCTCTGTGGCTCTTCCTGAGCTTTCTTCCACATTTTTTCCCTGTTAAAGGTTTTTTGTGGGCAAGTTTTTCCTCACTGGAACCGAGGGTCTAAGGACAGAGGGTGTCACTCCCTGTACAGATTGTGAAGCCCAATGAGGCTAAATGTGTTTTGTGACTTTGGGCTATACAAATAAAATTTGATTTGATTTGATTTGAGTCTGTGCACAGGGGCACAGGGACTTAATCCCTGCATGTCTTTAACACTATGATTAATTAATTCATTAATAACTATGATAAAACATGACTGCCTGAAATGAACCCGCCTACTTGATTCTCTTCAGATCGGTTACTTAAATGTTTGCAATGCTTGAAATGAAACTTTTTCCAAACAATGATTTCCTTTCACTTCCTCTCTGTGTCTAGGCTCTGAGTATTTATCAGAACAGAGAGCTCATCACTATTTTCCACGGGGAACTGGAGGGTTCTGATGATTTTGATACAGTTCTGCTCAAAGCCCTTGTAAGAGGTAAGCTATAAGTTTATTCATAAATCACCTTAAAAGAGCAGAAAAGTACTTTATATAAAACACTAATTCAGGAAGAGCTCTCACCCTTAGACCATGAGGACACTGTCTATGTTTATTCCAGATCTTTTTCCAGAACCTTTGCTTTATTTAATTTCATATTTTAGTGTAAGGTTACAATGAGTACATTAACAATAGAAATTAAACAAGTGGGTACAACCCAGAAATTGAATCATGCAAGTATATCAACTACAACTTCATCAAATATGGAGAACTCCTACAAAGTGCCATGTTTGTATAGAGGAGATAGACAAATAGTTATATTATAGTAGTTATATATATAGTTGACCATGCTGTAGATGTATGATGAGCCAGTGCAAGATCCTGTAGTGTGTGGTAGATTGAAGACCACGCATGCTGCTGCATACTGGATGAGCTGCA
Organism: Nibea coibor; assembly: GCA_023373845.1. NCBI lineage: Eukaryota > Metazoa > Chordata > Actinopteri > Sciaenidae > Nibea > Nibea coibor. The sequence continues at coordinate 22,772,376 of CM041727.1, forward strand.
GGGGTTGGATGGCACATGCAAGTACACCTGCCAGTGAGTTGCATTGGTCCAGGTGCAAGATAAAAGGATCCTGGACCAGAACCTCCACCACCTCCTGGGTGAGGAATGAACATATCCACCTGATGTTGAGGTGGATGAATCTTCAGGAGTGAGCTGTTGCAGTGATGCTTATAGCAAAGGATATCAGCTGGATTTGCTGCTCTCAATAGTAATGGGAGGTTATGAATTTGAGATGCAGCTCAGTCCTCCTTCATGTCACATCAGTTAACTCAGATACTCCCACACTTAGACAATGAAAGACTGAAATGAAAGAATGAAAAGACACTAAAAATCACAATAATTTCCAATTTTATTCATCCAGTGTCCATTAAACATAAATGTTGCTCTCTCTCTCTGTGTATGTGTATGTAGCAAGTAAACGTGTGGCCAGTGATGCCAGTGAGTACACTGAAGAGCTGAAACTGGCTGTGGCCTGGAACCGAGTGGACATCGCCAAAACTGAGCTCTTCAGTGGAGACATACAGTGGAAGGTCAGAGTTAAGCTGAATGACACATTGGGTCAACAAGGATGTGTGACATCACAATGCACCAGGAGAGAGAAAGAGGAGAGACGAGACTCATCAGTGTTCATTACATCCCACAGTACAAAACTGTTAATGGTCAACACATTTCAGTCAGAAACCACATGAGATCAGATGTGACTGAAGTAAACAGTAGCAAAGGCTGAGCACATTACAGGTGGTGATGGGGTTGCAGCATAAACATATGAACAGAATGATAGCAAGAAGAGTCAGGTTATACTGACCACGCTGCACACTTGTGGGAAATATGATGTAACTCATCAACTGGCAGCCAAGCAGTTCATAATTGAGGGATTGAGTCATTGTGAAGCATGAATTGACAAGTTGATCCCAATCAGCTAATACAAGTACAGCCCCAGTTCTCTGACATAATGTGATCTAATAGAAATTCACACAACTCCAAATGTTAGATATGTTAATAGAGCTTAGTTGAGAGCAGAAGCCATTGTGGTTTGATGGTTCTATGATTTTTAACTTTCGCTCTGCATTAGAAGAATAAAAACCCAGGTGCTATATTGCAGAAGGTAGTTAGAAATGTATCCCTGCATACATCAGTAACATAATGCTGATGAGGCAATTATATTTTCAGTATGAGGACCTTGAAGACTCCATGACAGATGCACTGATCAACGACAAGCCCCAGTTTGTGCGTCTCTTCTGCGAGAATGGCTTAAATATCCTGGACTATCTCACATACAGCCGCTTGGAAAGCCTGTACCACTCTCTGTCAGACAGCTCACTGACCTACAATCTGCTCCAGAAGCGTCTGAGTGAGAGACAGAGCTTAGCTGGATCTCTGTCCAACCTGGATGGAGCTGTGACAGGACCTCTGAAGAGTCCACAAAGCGCACTATCTGGACCTGCAACGATGAAGCTCAGCCTGTATGAGGTGAGGGTGAGGAGGAGAGGATGATGGAGTAATAGCAATTATTATACTGTTAATGGTATACAGTAGTGTTGATTATCCCTCCCTCTTCATTATGCTAATTACTGTGTAATGATGGAGATGTTGAGTGATGTAATTACATTTATATATAACTCTTGCTTTGTTTAATTCCATGTTATGTTGTAATGCTACAATAAGATTAGTACATTAACAATAAAAATAAATAAAAGAACCACATCATCCAACACCATGTCAGTCATCATGGTGTGATAGAGCAGAAATACTGTAGAAGAGAAGGAGAAAAATGACAATTTAAAAATGAAAAGAAATCATAAATGCATGGAAACAATTAGCTCTGTAATCTGATGTCTCCTACATAAACATACTAAATAATGACTGACAAGTTGTAGAGATTTGAGTTTGTAGCAGCTCATGTCTGTTGCACATGATTTAATCAAGGTAAACAGAGTAAGCAGGATTGGTAATGGCAATGCCATGGCTCCAAATATATCACAAATTTCTCCTATCTGTCCGGCTGGCTTCAGATGGAATTAACAGGAATTAATCAGCTGAAAGAGAAGCTTTTCATAAAACCCTCCAAGTTTGGGTAGCAGCTTCAGTCAGAGAACTGTGACCAGTGATGCCTGAACTGGTTACAGCTCATCATAAAAATAGAAGCATCCAGAACAGATTCAGTGCTAAAGATTGTCCAATGTGTGGTACTCTACAGACACACAGATGGGATTTCATTCATTGAAAGACAGTGAACTCTTTTTGCTTGTATTTGTCTGCTTATATGTCATTCTATAAGCGTGCCTGCTGCATATGCAGTAGTAGTGAAGCATGTGTTGCTGCTGCAGGTGTCCCGCCTGCTCTGGGACCTGTTGGGTGATGTCTCTCAGCCTTTCTACTATGGACCTCTGGGGCTGGACCATAGCATAAGCACCAGGAAGGCTCTTAAGGTCAGTGTACCGGGAACTACTAGGATTTTAAACATCAATCTGTTTACACATCCTTGGGGAGGGACGACTGCACCTTTGAAAAAAGCCATGTACCAAGAAAGAAGAATAACTGATGCTGATATCTCAGACCATTCTGCATCAATTTGTTTCCTTCTTTATCCTGTCTATGGGTATGACAGTGCATTAGAGAGGAATGCATAAAGCAAGTTTACTTCTCCCCTTACTTGAAATCATGTTTTGGAGATTCTTTAATCATTAGAAGAGAGACCCACTGTCTTTGTCATCACAGCACCACCATACAAAATCACTGAGAACTACCGGACAAGATTAAAATAGATTCTGTAAATGTAGCTTGCAAGCAGCAATGAATTATTTCACAGGCCAAAATGTAAAGATTGCTATAGGACCACTGTCTAAGTACTGCCTAAGATGCCTAAGATTTCCAACCTATCAGCTGCTACTTTGACTAATGATGGAGGGTTGTCATCAGAGGGATGATATTTGTTCAGATCTGACTCCCTCACTGGTGACTCTTGTGCCTTGTCTTACCTTCAGCAAGTCAATAAGATGCAGCAGGAAGAGTGTTTGTACCAGGACCAGCGCTGCCTCTCACCCTGGGCATCCCTCTTCATCTGGGCAGTCCTGCAGAACCGCAGTGAAATGGCTGTTTACTTCTGGGAAATGGTGAGACTCACTTGTGGCATTCCACCAACTCACAAAGACATTTAGAAATGTTCAAATGACAGAAACTTAAAACAGTTTCAGATGAAGAAATATTTCAGTGCTGAGAGGCTCAGCAGCATGTGCATCACAGAGGTCACAAAGTGATCATTGTGTCATCAAGACTGGTTTCATTTCATTGGCTGTTTATTGGCCTGTGTGTGTGTTGCTGTGCTTCCTTGTCAGGCAGGAGAGTCAGTGTTGAGTGCTCTGTGTGGATGTAAGATGCTGAGAGAACTTTCTAAACTGGAGAGTGAGACTGAGAGCAAGCTTGCCATGAAGGAGTTGGCACAAAAGTTTGAGAATCTGGCACAAGGTGAGCCACTGCTCTGTTTTCTATGAATGTGGACAGAGTTCACAGCTCCTTTATCTGGGCATTGTGTATCAGCTATAAGCAACCTAAGGGGAGCCCCAGTATTCATTTAATGTCGACCTTGTTACTTAGCAACCTAGAAAAAATGATGAGGGAGAAAACATAATGATATTATTGTGTGTTCTGTGCTGTTTATGTGTTCAGATGTATTTGGTGAGTGTTACCAGAGCAGTGAGAGTCGTTCCTTCACTCTCCTTATAAGGAAGTCTCCAGTGTGGGGCGGGGCCACGTGCCTGCAGATGGCCACTGCAGCTGACGCCCGCCTGTTCTTCAGTCACGATGGTGTTCAGGTACAGATACTGTCCTCTTGCCAACAGGATTTAACAGACTGGTAATGACAGGCTTCAAGGAATGAAAACATGTATGCCATGTTACAATATGCCACCAGTTTAAGGCAGATCATTAATGTGGTTCCAAAACATGAAGCACATTTGAATTATTAATGATAATAATTGTTGTTGTTAAATTGTTAAATTACATTTTATTGTCAGGGTGTTGGCTAAAGACACTGCACACATGAAAAGCAAAGTATACAATAATAATTGCTTAGTGCATTAAAAACTGTGACAGAATGTGGTTAAACACTACTATGATCAGTGTCTGTGGGAGATGCTGAGAGAAAAGCCCTGCCAGTCCTCATCCAGTCATAACAGTGAATGAATTCATTCTTCAGTCTATCACCTAGCTTAATAACATTAAGTTAACCTCTCTGTCATGTGTTTTCCTTTATAATTACATGACGCTGTCACCTACTGGCCAAATGGAAACAGATTTGTCATATTCAGTATTTAAAATTCTAAACTGTGAAAAATGGATCTAGATAAAACACCTGCCAAGTTTGATGGTAAATGTTAATAATCATGTTATTATACTACATGAATTGAATGAATGAATTGATATTGATTGATATTGATTCAGATGGTGTAAATAAATGTCACCGGTGAGTTTAAAGTTGCTTGAGAGCTGTGGTGGTGACAGTGCTGCTCTGTCTAGTCTCTGCTGTCTCAGATCTGGTGGGGCGACATGGACAGAAGTACTGAGGTTTGGAAACTGGTTCTCACCTTCTTCATACCCCCTCTCCTCTACATAAACCTTATCAGCTTCAGGTCAGTATTGTGTTGTATGTGTTGTTTATTACTGTGTTTTGTTGTGTGTATGATGCTGATGATTTCAGGTTATTTTCTTGGTTTGTGTCTTGAATATGTGAAACTGTTGGTGGAAATCATGTTTTGACCTGGAAATGTGATTAGAAATGATCACGCTTAGTGCAATGTGTCTGTGGTTTCAACTCTTTTTTTCATGTTGTATCACTTCTTGTCAAATATTACAAATATCAATATAATATCAATATAGTCAAATAATACATTTTATTTAAAGAGACCAAACTCATACATATTTACAATTTGTACAATATATGACACCAAATAATTATTTCCAGCTGCAAGAGGAAACAGCTATAAAATAGGTGTGTGGGTAATACAATCCTGTTAAAGACCCTCTCCTTATGTTCACAGTATCTGAAAATGCAGAAATGAAATCCAATCAGTCAGACAAATACTTCCCATAAGTTCCTAGAGAATAGTACATTTCCAATTCTTATGAAGATGTAGTCCTGAATAAACACTCACCCATTTTTAGTCCAGATCTCATCACTTAAACTTGAAGAGAAGGCTGTAGTAGTTTAGTAGTGGTGTAGTATTGATTTAACTCCATTAACTTCAATGGATAGAATTCAATCTGAAGCCAACACAGTAAACTGATTCTCTGTGTTTTCTGTTGCCACTGAGCATATACGTACAAGCCTTCAGGCATTTTGTACCAGGCCAGAACCAGAAGAAGAGTCCACCCTTTGTCCTCCACATCATGTCTGATTTAAATTGCTGGTGGTGTCTGAAATCCCCCTCTGTGCTCTCAAAAGATGTAAACATCTCATAGACTGATGTAAATTACTACAGAGTGTAATGATGCAAAATGATATCGATGCATCTGAAATTTCAGTCAAGTGAGTTTTTTAGAGAATAGTGAAGGGAAAGACTCTGGGCACACTGTTGGACACTCTTCTGTGTTGGAACAGAATCCATCAATTCAGTAGAAGCTGAGAGAGTAGCACAACCTATCAAAATACAAAACAATTGTTTTCCTTTTGGCATTTTTTTTTCCTCAGAGGTTTAAGTGGAGATGAAACATGCCAGCTTGTGTGTGTTCATGTTACAGGGAACAAGATGAGGAATCTGTTGAGGTTCACCACATCAGAGATACTGAAAGTCTGGATGGGAATGATGCCACAGTCTTCTCCCTTGCTGACATTATACAAAAGTAAATACAAATAGGAATATGATTATGAATATGAATGCACAAACATCAGAGTATGGTTGTATGATGTTTTTCCCTCTTGATTCTTTGTTTGGGATTGCAGTGAGGAAGACGCTGAAGAATTCAGGGCTCTAAAACAAAACTTGAATGGTGAGTTCATTCACCTTTACTGATGCTGCAGTGTTGGCACTGTGTTGGTACCTGCACTCAGTGTCGTCTCTCTTAGGTACCACTCTTTTTCCCAAACAGAGTGTTGAAAACATATTCCTTCAGTAGTACAGTAACAACATGCTATTTGTTGTGATCTTTGGAGAGTAGCTTTGTACTGTACAGGTTATGTGTACGATGAAGAATCACATGAAGAATAAAAATCAGTTCCTCCAAACCTGAGGCCTTGACATTCAAACAGTGGATTAAAGTTAAAATATGAATATGATGAAGCTTTGTACTGGGTCATTGTGGACACAGTTTATGGTCAGACCCAGACCCAGATAAGTGATAAGATAGTGATATGTTTTGTCTGGTCGAAGTCTCGAAACATTCCTGTTTTCATTCTTTTATTTCTCCATACTTAAGAGTCCTCGCCATCCAACTCCAGGAGACCATTTATTGTGTCACGGTGGAGACAGTTCTGGTTTGCCCCTGTCACCTCATTCCTTGGCAATGTGCTGATGTACTTCCTGTTCCTCTGCCTGTTTGCCTATGTTCTGTTGGTGGATTTCAAGCGCCCACCCCCGGAAGGGCCCGCCACTCTGGAGTTTGTGCTGTACTTTTGGGTTTTCACCTTAGTATGTGAAGAGATTCGTCAGGTTGGTTCTTAAGACATGGTGGTGTAAAGTGACCCAAAAAAAATAGAAATATCTGACACCATAATAAACTAAACAGCAGAAAAATAAAGTTTGCTGTGTAAGACAGTAAAGGATGATAAACAGCAGCTGGTCAGCAGGCAGTTGTCACCTTTTCTTAATTTAGTGGGGCCTGGTGTTGACACTGTGGTGGACTCTATTTGATGTCATTCAGCAATGCACAGTGTTGGCCAATCAAATACATGTTAGCATGTTTGTTGGTAGACACAGGTACAATGAATCCATAATAACTCTCCAACCTATCCCTCAGCTAGAAACTGAACTCAAACTATGAAATGTTCTACATCTTTCAGATTTATTAGGGCCCGAGCACGCACTGTGTGCGAGGCCCTATTGCATTTCAAATGTTTATTATTTTTTTTTTTATTATTATTATTAGGGCCCGAGCACGCACTGTGTGCGAGGCCCTATTGTTTTTCAAATGTTTATTATTTTTAGGGCCCGAGCACGCACTGTGTGCGAGGCCCTATTGCATTTCAAATGTTTATTAGGGCCCGAGCACGCACTGTGTGCGAGGCCCTATTGCATTTCAAATGTTTATTATTTTTTTTTTTATTATTATTATTATTTTTAGGGCCCGAGCACGCACTGTGTGCGAGGCCCTATTGTTTTTCAAATGTTTATTATTTTTCTTTTTATTATTTTTCTTTTTCTTCTCCCAAGTAAATCGCATTTTTGACGGCCTATATGTACTCGAAAAGTTGTGAAAATTTGCCTACCCCCCCAAAGTCGGGTGTAAAATTACGTATTTTGGGGGTCTCGCACATGGACGAACAAAAATGGCTCTACGGCGCCACCTACGTTTCAGTTGTCGGAGGAGCCCCTCGACACGGTTTCATCCACGTGTACGAAATTTAGCGGGAGTATGTAAGATACCGAGCCGCACAAAAAAGTCTCTTGGTGACCCAGGCTATCGCGAAGCGTACGGCGGGCATTTTGTTTCAAAGTTGGCGTTTTCGTGTTTTTGGGGTCATTTTCAGGGGTCGTATTTGAACGAACTCCTCCTAGAGCTTTCATCCGATCTGTTTGAAACTTGGCGTGTGTGTTCTTAAGGCCTCGACCATGAAAAGTTATCAAAATCGTGAGGTTCAGATTTACTGCATCAGAGGGGCGGGGCCACGAATTTTGGCGTTTTGGCGTGAAATTTCGACGTGCCATAACTTTGCCAAAAATACTCCAATCTTCACCAATCTTCTGATATATAATCACAGTCTGCCCTAGAATACATTTCCATAAAAATATTTGGAGAATTTCACAGCGCCTCCTAGTGGCGACAGAAAAGACCACTTTTACGAAATGACGTCCAGCTCAGAAAATATTGACCATATCCACCTCAAACTAGTTGGAGATGTTGTCAAGGCCTTGGTGTTGACATCTGAGAAAGAATTTCAACTTGACATCAGAGGGCGTGGCCGTGACAGCGCGTCAAAGTCAAGCGTTTGACGAAAAATGGAACTCCATTGACTTTTTGGGTAATTTTCAGGCAAATGTGTTGGGCTTTCATATACTTTCTCAGACCTGTCTGAAACCTCTTCTGGTTATTAAGAACACTATTATGCAAATTTCGGCGGCATAATTAATTAGGGGGAGGGGCAAAATCGCTCTATAGCGCCCCCTTGAATTTTTATTTCAAGCAGCCCCGCCACAGTTTTGGACACAGAGTTATGAAACCTCAGCCGAATTGTAGACAAAGACAAGATCTACAAAAAAGTCTCTTGCTGCAATGTGCTAAAATTAACAGGAAGCGAGATATTTAAGCATGAAAATCACCATTTTTGCTGTTTCGACCTGGTTGAGAAGGGGTCATATTTAAACGAACTCCTCCTAGGGATTTTATCCAATTGACTTCAAACTTGGCAGATGTGTTCATATAGACTTTCTGAGTAAAAGTTATCAAAATCATGAATTTTGATGAAACAATGTGGGCGTGGCGCTCCATTACATTTTGACCCTTTGATACAACATTCAAACTCCATTTACTTTTTTGGCTGTTTTTTAAGGTAAAGCTGTTGTGCTTCAATACTTTCTTAGACCTGTCTGAAATTTCTTCTGGTTGTTCAAACCAATATTGTGCAAATTTCGGCTGCATCGTTAATTAGGGGGCGGGGCAAAATCGCTCTATAGCGCCCCCTTGAATTTTTCTTTCAAGCAGCCCCGCCACAGTTTTGGACACAGAGTTATGAAACCTCAGCCGAATTGTAGACGAAGACAAGATCTACAAAAAAGTCTCTTGGAGCAATGGGCTAAAATGAACAGGAAGCGAGATATTTAACAATGAAAATCACCATTTTTGCTGCTTCGAGCTGGTTGAGAAGGGGTCATATTTGAACGAACTCCTCCTAGGGATTTTGTCCACTTCACTTCAAAATTGGTAGGTGTGTTCATCTAGACTTCCTGAGTAAAAGTTATCAAAATTATGAATTTTGAGAAAATTGTGTGGGCGTGGCGCTTAATTAAATTTCACGCTTTGATACAACATTCAAACTCCATTTACTTTTTCGGCTGTTTTTTAAGGCAAAGCTGTTGTGCTTCAAAACTTTCTCAGACCTGTCTAAAACTTCTTCTGGTTGTTCAAACCAATATTGTGCAAATTTCGGCTGCATCGTTAATTAGTGGGCGGGACGAAATCGCTCTATAGCGCCCCCTTGAATTTTTCTTTCAAGCAGCCCCGCCATAATTTTGGACATAGAAAAATGAAACCTCAGCCGAATTGTGGGCGACGACAAGATCTACAAAAAAGTCTCTTGGAGCAATGGGCTAAAATTAACAGGGAGCGAGATATTTAACAATGAAAATAACCATTTTTGCTGTTTCGACCTGGTTGAGAAGGGGTCATATTTGAACGAACTCCTCCTAGGGATTTTAACCCATTGACTTCAAACTTGGCAGATGTGTTCATATAGCCTTCCCAAGTAAAAGTTATCAAAATCATGAATTTTGATGAAACGGTGTGGGCGTGGCGCTCCCTCAGATTTTGACTGTTTGTCCCAATTCCGGCTAATGTGTGTGGTCAATTGAACGAAACGCTTTGAAAGCATCAAAGGCTCGCGCGTTTTCCGACTGCTGCCTTCCGACGTGCCAGCCCGTCGAGTTGCGTGGGAGTGCGAGGGCCCGTTCAACGCTGCTTGCAGCTTTAATTAGGGCCCGAGCACGCACTGTGTGCGAGGCCCTATTGTTTTTCAAATGTTTATTATTTTTTTTTTTATTATTATTAGGGCCCGAGCACGCACTGTGTGCGAGGCCCTATTGCATTTCAAATGTTTATTTTTTTTTTTTTTATTTTTATTTTTAGGGCCCGAGCACGCACTGTGTGCGAGGCCCTATTGTTTTGCAAATGTTTATTATTTTTTTTTTTAGTTTTTATTTTTATTATTCTTCCGCGAAGTAAATCGCATTTTCGACGGCCTATATGTACTCAAAAAGTTGCGAAAATTTGCCTACCCCCCCAAAGTCGGGCGTAAAATTACGTATTTTGGGGGTCTCACACATGGACGAGCAAAAATGGCTCTACGGCGCCACCTACGTTTCAGTTGTCGGAGGAGCCCCTCGACACGGTTTCATCCACGTGTACGAAATTTAGCGGGAGTATGTAAAGTACCGGGCCGCACAAAAAAGTCTCTTGGTGACCGGGGCTATCACGAAGCGTACGGTGGCCATTTTGTTTCAAAGTTGGCGTTTTCGTGTTTTTGGGGTCATTTTCAGGGGTCGTATTTGAACGAACTCCTCCTACAGCTTTCATCCGATCTGTTTGAAACTTGGCGTGTGTGTTCTTAAGGCCTCGACCATGAAAAGTTATCAAAATCGTGACTTCCAGATTTACTGCGTCAGAGGGGCGGGGCCACGAAATTTGGCGTTTTGGCGTGAAATTTCGACATCCTATAACTTTGCCAAAAATACTCCAATCTTCACCAAACCTCAGATATATAATCACAGTCTGGCCTAGAATACATTTCCATAAAAATATTTGGAGAATTTCACAGCGCCTCCTAGTGGCGACAGAAAAGACCACTTTTACGAAATGACGTCCAGCTCGGAAAATATTGACCATATCCACCTCAAACTAGGTGGAGATGTTGTCAAGGCCTTGGTGTTGACATCTGAGAAAGAATTTCAACTTGACATCAGAGGGCGTGGCCGTGACAGCGCGTCAAAGTCAAGCGTTCGACGAAAAATGGAACTCCATTGACTTTTTGGGTAATTTTCAGGCAAATGTGTTGGGCTTTCATATACTTTCTCAGACCTGTCTGAAAGCTCTTGTGGTTGTTAAGAACACTATTATGCAAATTTCGGCTACATGATTAATTAGGGGGCGGGGCAAAAGCGCTCTATAGCGCCCCCTTGAATTTTTATTTCAAGCAGCCCCGCCACAGTTTTGGACACAGAGTTATGAAACCTCAGCCGAATTGTAGACGAAGACAAGATCTACAAAAAAGTCTCTTGCTGCAATGGGCTAAAATTAACAGGGAGCGAGATATTTAACAATGAAAATCACCATTTTTGCTGTTTCGACCTGGTTGAGAAGGGGTCATATTTGAACGAACTCCTCCTAGGGATTTTATCCAATTGACTTCAAACTTGGCAGATGTGTTCATATAGCGTTTCCGAGTAAAAGTTATCAAAATCATGAATTTTGATGAAACGGTGTGGGCGTGGCGGTCCGTCAAATTTGACCTTTTGTCCCAATTCTGGCTAATGTGTGTGGTCAATTGAACAAAACCCTTTGAAAGCGTCAAAGGCTCGCGCGTTTTCCGACTGCTGCCTTCCGACGTGCCAGCCCGTCGAGTTGCGTGGGAGTGCGAGGGCCCGTTCAACGCTGCTTGCAGCTTTAATTAGGGCCCGAGCACGCACTGTGTGCGAGGCCCTATTGTTTTTCAAATGTTTATTATTTTTCTTTTTATTATTTTTCTTTTTCTTCTCCCAAGTAAATCGCATTTTTGACGGCCTATATGTACTCGAAAAGTTGCGAAAATTTGCCTACCCCCCCAAAGTCGGGTGTAAAATTACGTATTTTGGGGGTCTCGCACATGGACGAACAAAAATGGCTCTACGGCGCCACCTACGTTTCAGTTGTCGGAGGAGCCCCTGGACACGGTTTCATCCACGTGTACGAAATTTAGCGGGAGTATGTAAGATACCGAGCCGCACAAAAAAGTCTCTTGGTGACCCAGGCTATCGCAAAGCGTACGGCGGGCATTTTGTTTCAAAGTTGGCGTTTTCGTGTTTTTGGGGTCATTTTCAGGGGTCGTATTTGAACGAACTCCTCCTAGAGCTTTCATCCGATCTGTTTGAAACTTGGCGTGTGTGTTCTTAAGGCCTCGACCATGAAAAGTTATCAAAATCGTGAGGTTCAGATTTACTGCATCAGAGGGGCGGGGCCACGAATTTTGGCGTTTTGGCGTGAAATTTCGACGTGCCATAACTTTGCCAAAAATACTCCAATCTTCACCAATCTTCAGATATATAATCACAGTCTGCCCTAGAATACATTTCCATAAAAATATTTGGAGAATTTCACAGCGCCTCCTAGTGGCGACAGAAAAGACCACTTTTACGAAATGACGTCCAGCTCGGAAAATATTGACCATATCCACCTCAAACTAGTTGGAGATGTTGTCAAGGCCTTGGTGTTGACATCTGAGAAAGAATTTCAACTTGACATCAGAGGGCGTGGCCGTGACAGCGCGTCAAAGTCAAGCGTTTGATGAAAAATGGAACTCCATTGACTTTTTGGGTAATTTTCAGGCAAATGTGTTGGGCTTTCATATACTTTCTCAGACCTGTCTGAAACCTCTTCTGCTTATTAAGAACACTATTATGCAAATTTCGGCTGCATAATTAATTAGGGGGAGGGGCAAAATCGCTCTATAGCGCCCCCTTGAATTTTTATTTCAAGCAGCCCCGCCACAGTTTTGGACACAGAGTTATGAAACCTCAGCCGAATTGTAGACGAAGACAAGATCTACAAAAAAGTCTCTTGCTGCAATGTGCTAAAATTAACAGGAAGCGAGATATTTAAGCATGAAAATCACCATTTTTGCTGTTTCGACCTGGTTGAGAAGGGGTCATATTTAAACGAACTCCTCCTAGGGATTTTATCCAATTGACTTCAAACTTGGCAGATGTGTTCATATAGACTTTCTGAGTAAAAGTTATCAAAATCATGAATTTTGATGAAACAATGTGGGCGTGGCGCTCCATTACATTTTGACCCTTTGATACAACATTCAAACTCCATTTACTTTTTTGGCTGTTTTTTAAGGTAAAGCTGTTGTGCTTCAATACTTTCTTAGACCTGTCTGAAATTTCTTCTGGTTGTTCAAACCAATATTGTGCAAATTTCGGCTGCATCGTTAATTAGGGGGCGGGGCAAAATCGCTCTATAGCGCCCCCTTGAATTTTTCTTTCAAGCAGCCCCGCCACAGTTTTGGACACAGAGTTATGAAACCTCAGCCGAATTGTAGACGAAGACAAGATCTACAAAAAAGTCTCTTGCTGCAATGTGCTAAAATTAACAGGAAGCGAGATATTTAAGCATGAAAATCACCATTTTTGCTGTTTCGACCTGGTTGAGAAGAGGTCATATTTAAACGAACTCCTCCTAGGGATTTTGTCCAATTCACTTCAAAATTGACAGGTGTGTTCATCTAGACTTCCTGAGTAAAAGTTATCAAAATTATGAATTTTGAGAAAATTGTGTGGGCGTGGCGCTTAATTAAATTTCACCCTTTGATACAACATTCAAACTCCATTGACTTTTTTGGCTGTTTTTTAAGGCAAAGCTGTTGTGCTTCAAAACTTTCTCAGACCTGTCTAAAACTTCTTCTGGTTGTTCAAACCAATATTGTGCAAATTTCGGCTGCATCGTTAATTAGTGGGCGGGACGAAATCGCTCTATAGCGCCCCCTTGAATTTTTCTTTCAAGCAGCCCCGCCACAGTTTTGGACACAGAGTTATGAAACCTCAGCCGAATTGTGGGCGAAGACAAGATCTACAAAAAAGTCTCTTGGAGCAATGGGCTAAAATTAACAGGGAGCGAGATATTTAACAATGAAAATAACCATTTTTGCTGTTTCAACCTGGTTGAGAAGGGGTCATATTTGAACGAACTTCTCATAGGGATTTTGTCCAATTGACTTCAAACTTGGTAGTTACGTTCATATAGACTTCCTGAGTAAAAGTTATCAAAATGATTACTTTTGATGAAATGGTGTGGGCATTGCGGTCCATCAAATTTGACCGTTTGTCCCAATTCTGGCTAATGTGTGTGGTCAATTGAACAAAACGCTTTGAAAGCGTCAAAGGCTCGCGCATTTTCCGACTGCTGCCTTCCGACGTGCCAGCCCGTCGAGTTGCGTGGGAGTGCGAGGGCCCGTTCAATGCTGCTTGCAGCTTTAATTAGGGCCCGAGCACGCACTGTGTGCGAGGCCCTATTGCATTTCAAATGTTTATTATTTTTCTTTTTATTATTTTTCTTTTTCTTCTCCCAAGTAAATCGCATTTTTGACGGCCTATATGTACTCGAAAAGTTGTGAAAATTTGCCTACCCCCCCAAAGTCGGGTGTAAAATTACGTATTTTGGGGGTCTCGCACATGGACGAACAAAAATGGCTCTACGGCGCCACCTACGTTTCAGTTGTCGGAGGAGCCCCTGGACACGGTTTCATCCACGAGCACGAAACTTTGTGGGAGTATGTAAGATACCGAGACACACAAAAAAGTCTCTTGGTGACCCGGGCTATCGCGATGCATACGGCGGGCATTTTGTTTCAAAGTTGGCGTTTTCGTGTTTTTGGGGTCATTTTCAGGGGTCGTATTTGAACGAACTCCTCCTAGAGCTTTCATCCGATCTGTTTGAAACTTGGCGTGTGTGTTCTTAAGGCCTCGACCATGAAAAGTTATCAAAATCGTGAGGTTCAGATTTACTGCATCAGAGGGGCGGGGCCACGAATTTTGGCGTTTTGGCGTGAAATTTCGACGTGCCATAACTTTGCCAAAAATACTCCAATCTTCACCAATCTTCTGATATATAATCACAGTCTGCCCTAGAATACATTTCCATAAAAATATTTGGAGAATTTCACAGCGCCTCCTAGTGGCGACAGAAAAGACCACTTTTACGAAATGACGTCCAGCTCGGAAAATATTGACCATATCCACCTCAAACTAGTTGGAGATTTTGTCAAGGCCTTGGTGTTGACATCTGAGAAAGAATTTCAACTTGACATCAGAGGGCGTGGCCGTGACAGCGCGTCAAAGTCAAGCGTTCAACGAAAAATGGAACTCCATTGACTTTTTGGGTAATTTTCAGGCAAATGTGTTGGGCTTTCATATACTTTGTCAGACCTGTCTGAAACCTCTCGTGGTTATTAAGAACACTATTATGCAAATTTCGGCTGCATAATTAATTAGGGGGCGGGGCAAAATCGCTCTATAGCGCCCCCTTGAATTTTTATTTCAAGCAGCCCCGCCACAGTTTTGGACACAGAGTTATGAAACCTCAGCCGAATTGTAGAGGAAGACAAGATCTACAAAAAAGTCTCTTGCTGCAATGTGCTAAAATTAACAGGAAGCGAGATATTTAAGCATGAAAATCACCATTTTTGCTGTTTCGACCTGGTTGAGAAGGGGTCATATTTAAACGAACTCCTCCTAGGGATTTTATCCAATTGACTTCAAACTTGGCAGATGTGTTCATAGAGACTTTCTGAGTAAAAGTTATCAAAATCATGAATTTTGATGAAACAATGTGGGCGTGGCGCTCCATTACATTTTGACCCTTTGATACAACATTCAAACTCCCTTTACTTTTTTGGCTGTTTTTTAAGGTAAAGCTGTTGTGCTTCAATACTTTCTTAGACCTGTCTGAAATTTCTTCTGGTTGTTCAAACCAATATTGTGCAAATTTCGGCTGCATAATTATTTAGGGGGTGGGGCAAAATCGCTCTATAGTGCCCCCTTGAATTTTTCTTTCAAGCAGCCCCGCCACCGTTTTGGACACAGAGTTATGAAACCTTAGCCGAATTGTAGATGAAGACATGACCTACAAAAAAGTCTCTTGGAGCAATGGGCTAAAATTAACAGGGAGCGAGATATTTAACAATGAAAATCACCATTTTTGCTGTTTCGACCTGGTTGAGAAGGGGTCATATTTGAACGAACTCCTCCTAGGGATTTTGTCCAATTCACTTCAAAATTGGTAGGTGTGTTCATCTAGACTTCCTGAGTAAAAGTTATCAAAATCATGAACTTCGAAGGAACAGTGTGGGCGTGGCGCACCATCAAATTTGACCCAGTGATTTAACATACGAACTCCTTTGACTTTTTGGCTGTTTTTTAAACACAGGCTGTGGTGCTTTCATATGTTTTGTCAGAGCTGTCTGAAACTTCTTGTGGTTATTAAGACCACAAAGATGCAAAAATCGGCTGCATGTGTAATTAGGGGGCGGGGCGAAATCGCTCTATAGCGCCCCCTTGGATTTTTCTTTCAAGCAGCCCCGCCTCAGTTTTAAACTCAGAGTTATCAAATCTCAGCCAAATTGTAGAGCATGGCAAGACGTACAAAAAAGTCTCTTGGAGCAATGGGCTAAAATGAACAGGAAGCGAGATATTTAATGATGAAAATCACCATTTTTAGTATATCGATCTGGCTGAGAAGGGGTCATATTTGAACGAACTCCTCCTAGGGATTTTGTCCAATTGACTTCAAACTTGGTAGTTACGTTCGTATAGACTTCCTGAGTAAAAGTTATCAAAATCATTACTTTTGATTAAACGGTGTGGGCGTGGCGCTCCCTCAGATTTTGACCGTTTGTCCCAATTCTGGCTAATGTGCGTGGTCAACTTGCACAAACTGCTTTGAAGGCTTCGAAGGCTCACGTATTTTCCGACTGCTGCCTTCCGACGTGCCAGCCCGCCGAGTTGCGTGGGAGTGCGAGGGCCCGTTCAACGCTGCTTGCAGCTTTAATTAGGGCCCGAGCACGCACTGTGTGCGAGGCCCTATTGCATTTCAAATGTTTATTATTTTTTTTTTTATTTTTATTTTTCTTCTTTTTCTTTTTCTTCCGCTAAATGAATCGCATTTTCGACGGCCTATATGTACTCGAAAAGTTATGAAAATTTGGCTACCCCCCCAAAGTTGGGCGTAAAATTACGTATTTTGGGGGTCTCACACATGGACGAGCAAAAATGGCTCTACGGCGCCACCTACGTTTCAGTTGTCGGAGGAGCCCCTGGACACGGTTTCATCCACGAGCACGAAATTTAGTGGGAGTATGTAAAGTACCGAGCCGCACAAAAAAGTCTCTTGGTGACCAGGGCTATCGCGAAGCGTACAGCGGCCATTTTGTTTCAAAGTTGGCGTTTTTGTGTTTTTGGGGTCATTTTCAGGGGTCGTATTTGAACGAACTCCTCCTACAGCTTTCATCTGATCTGTTTGAAACTTGGCGTGTGTGTTCTTAAGGCCTTGACCATGAAAAGTTATCAAAATCGTGAGCTTCAGATTTACTGCGTCAGAGGGGCGGGGCCACGAAATTTGGCGTTTTGGCGTGAAATTTCGACGTGCTATAACTTTGCCAAAAATACTCCAATCTTCACCAAACCTCAGGTATATAAT